>JANCYU010000002.1:0-79965 GCA_026122205.1 Galdieria yellowstonensis | reverse complement strand
GTTGCGAAATTTGGCTCATCGAAATTTCCAAAGTGTTGGATGAACGCTCAGAGATAAGCCATGACGAGTACTTCTTGGAACCAAAGACGACGAGTTTTGGTTCTAGGTTCTGGTATTATTGGACTAACTACTGCGATTCGACTAGCAGAACGTGGTCACAAAGTTCTTATATGGTCCAAAGATAGATCTCCCAACCTTACTTCGGATGGTTCTGGTGGTTACTGGATGCCGTTTCATATCGAACCTGAGGAGCTAGTAAACGAGTGGAGTATTGAAGCCTTAAGAGTATTTAGAAATCAATCGAAACAGTATGGAAAAGAGTGTGGTATTCATATATTTCCTGGTCGAGTTCTTCATGAACACCTTCCAAAGCAAGTGCCCTATTGGACCCATTATGTAAACATGAGAATAGTGACTAGTCCCGATCAAGTTCCCAAGGAATTTGAAGGTGCATGGAAGTTTGAATCGCCTATTGTCAATATGGACGTTTATATGCCTTGGTTGGAGAAGCAAGCAAGAACACTTGGAGTGGAAATATTATCTCCTAGAACAGTGGGTCCTCGTCTCATCGATGCTGCTTTGGATGCTTATCGACATTTTGCTGCTGAGGTATTGATCAATTGTACTGGCTTGGGTTCTCGAGAGTTGTGTAATGATAAAAGTGTTATTCCGGGAAGAGGAGCCACACTTCGAGTCTTGTCGAATACAAGGAAGCAACAAAAGCCGCGAGAGTTTATCACAACTAGTTCTGGTCCATTTTCTTCCAATGAGTTACCAACATATATTTTACCACGTGGAGACAACTTGTATACATTAGGAGGAACTTATTACGAAAATGATTGGAATACGCAAGTAAGTCCAGAAGAAGTCGTGGATATTCAGAGAAGGTGCAGTTTGTTATTGCCGGAAATAAAAGATGCACCTGTCGTCCGTACTTGGGCTGGTTTGAGACCCGTTCGACCTCAAGTTCGACTTGAATATGAAATACTTGACGAAGATAATATTCCTCTGATTATTCATAATTATGGACATGGAGGTAAGTTTTTTTCTTGATACAAAAGAAAGTAAAGTATAAACTTTATCAAGGAGCTGGAGTCACCGTTAGTTGGGGTTGTGCCAAACATGTGGTTAGTTTATTGGAAGATTGTTATGCAGCAAAAGAACGCAGGATACTCGCCAGTCGACTGTAATAATAATAATAAAGAAAACCGCAAATGTTGAGACCTGCCGTTGATATTTTGGTTTCATGAATGAGTATCACAATGCGTTCTTTCCTTTGTTGGTGGATACCGAAGAAAACGACGACGTACTTCCGGTATCGAAAGAACTTTCAGACGTCGAAGACACTGCAGTCAACCAGAACAACTGGAAGACAAGTAGTGTAACTCCCATAGAAGACTTGTACTTGCTTCGATTGGATGATTATACGTGTGTTGTTGTTTTGCACAATGGTCAACAGTTGGGAATAAAAGGAAAGGGTTATATCAAGGTTCTGAGAGGAAAGGTTTCTATACATGGAAATACTTTTGAAGCGAATAAGAGTTGGATGTATATTGGAGTTTCTGCATGGGATCCTTTGCTGCTCGTGGAGTCGGAAGATGATAATTGGAAGGATGAGTCACTTTCTGAAATATCGTGGTGGAAAGATAGATTCAATGAAGACGTTTATTTATCAGCATATACTCATCTACTGCTCTCTCAGGAGTCGATGCCAACCTTTGCAGCAAACACAGTTGTCGCTTTTCGTAGTTGTGACTACATGAAAGTAGAGCATTGCGAAGTTCCTGTTTTCCGCGCACAGGATAACAACTTTACAAAACTTGTTTCTGGTTTATTTCTGTATAAAACTGGAGATATTCACCGAATGTCCTATTTTTGTGTCTGGGATGGCTGGGAAGAGTTGCAGAGAAATATTATTCAGTCGACGAGTTGTTCTTTCCATTCTCGTCTATTTCTAGTTTGTGGTGACCGCGGTGCTGGCAAGTCAACAGCCATGAGAAGTTTGTGCAATCTATTGCTAAAGTTTCATCGCCATGTGTGGTTACTAGACACGGACTTGGGACAAAGTGAGATGATGCCTCCTGGAATGGTTTCCTTGGTGCAACTCAAAAGTTTCTTTCAAAGCACTCCGCTTACACATGAGACATATGATTCAGTTATTTCCTATTTTATTGGTGTAGTGACACCGAGAGAAAGACCTCAAATATATAAGGAGGCAGTTCAAAGGTTGGCCTTGGAAATGTTGCAAAGAGCACATCGTACTGGAGAGCCTTGTGTAATCAACACGCATGGATGGACGACTGGATTAGGTTTGACCATATTGCAATTCTTATTTCAGTTATTACAACCAACCGACGTCATTCAGGTGGAAATGAAGGATAGTGCTTCCAAGTTATCAGATACATGGTTTTCTGATTATGTTTGTTCTGAGAAAAAGGTGCAAAGGTGGAAATTGATTCGATATCCTTGGACATCCAATAGCGGTGATAGACTGAGCTCTTCAGAAAGGAGACAACTTCAGCTGATTGCTTATTTCTGTCCACAAGCACTATGTTTCTTGTCACCTCCTTCTTCCGCTTTTACGCAATCCATAGCTTATCAAATTGGCAATCATTTTGCTCAGTTGCCAGTATACAAAGTTTGGTTGAATGATATGCAGGTTTATTCTGTCGATGATAACGTAAACGTAATAGATAGGGAGCATATAGATACATTACTACTTGGTGTAGTTGTAGGACTTTGTTGGAATATCGAAGTCCTTTCCTCTTACGAGAAGCAAGGCGGTGAACCTTTGCGTTGTTTTGGTTTAGGCATTGTAAAGGCTATGGAGAGAGATAAAACGATACTGTACATTTCAACTCCTGTCGATGCAAATAAGCTCAAACAGGTAAATACTTTGGTTGTGAGTC
Organism: Galdieria yellowstonensis; assembly: GCA_026122205.1. Lineage (NCBI taxonomy): Eukaryota > Rhodophyta > Bangiophyceae > Galdieriales > Galdieriaceae > Galdieria > Galdieria yellowstonensis. Next base: position 77,056 of record JANCYU010000002.1, on the reverse strand, counting down.
GTTTTATTCCATTACCTCCTGCAGCATATCTTTGGACGGGACCAACGGAGCCTTGGTTTGTATCATGGGATGGACTTTCCCTTATATCTTCTGAAATGAGAAGTCGAAACAATATTCCTCGAAGACGCTTATCGAATAAGAAAGAGACTTAAGGAACGGGCGAAGAAATCTCTCGTTCAACTATGCTTGGCAAAGCAAGACAATATAAGACAAAAGTATTCTTATGCTGATTAGTATTGCCGGAGACCAACAAATAAGGATGATCTGCTACGACAAGTTGTATTCGGTGAATGCTGATATTTTCGAGATGTATTCTAGTTAACGGATGGACATATCTCGAAGGCAAACAATCTTCAAGCAACCAAAACAATACAGTTCCATCTAATGAAGCACTTATCAACACTTTTTGATTGGCACTTACTTCGAGGCAAGTAACATAAGAATTATGTTGATACAATACACACGGTGGTGGTAATAAAGAATCCTTGGTTGGAAAGGAATCGATTCGTTGAAAGATTCTTATCGTGTCATCTTGACCACATGAAATAATACAAGTATTGGTGAGAATACCATCGAGAATCTCACCGTAGCTGTCTTCTATAGGAAGAATAGTTGTGGAAATATGGAAAGATCCTTGTTCTGTATTCACAAGGGGATGTAGAGGTTGTTCTCTTATGGTAAAGAACTGTAGCTTGTTCTTTGTATTACGCAACAAGACGCAGTTGTCAAATGTATTGGAAAATCGAATCCAATTTCGAAACTCCATTCCTGAATCGATAATACGAATGAGCGGATTCCTCTTAAAATAACATCCTCGAAGCTCTTTCACATTAGCATCACCTACAAGTAATTGTTTCAGTATCCAACAAACATACAACGTGGAAGCATGAAAATATTACCAATGGAAAATGGATGCCAGTCTGTGTTTTCCTTGTTGTTATGCTTCGTTTTCATCGAAAGCAGTGAAGCGTCGTCATAAGGCTGCCAACTCCACAACCAAATATCTCCGTTCACATGTCCACTTGCAAATAAACAAGACGACTTGGTTCCGTGTGCCAAGCAACATACTGCACTTTGTACTTGTTCGGAATAAAATTCTGCCAGCAACTGGCCACTTGGAATATCCACTAGGCAGATGCGACCGTTATTCCAACCAACCAAGACCCATCGACTTTGTACAAGAAGACCAATATACTCTTCGTTAGATGCTACACAGGATAGTAGAGCTGTTATCCAAGTTCTCTTTTCTGTGCTAGTAAGAACTATTCTATTGGATAAGAATAGAGGCTTTTCGAATCCGATTCCCGACGGAACGTGCTTGTGGCTATCAAAAGAATCATCATAAACGAAAGGAGATTCATTGGTAGAAAAACCATTCACAGTTTGACTTTCTTCCGATTCCATCTCTGGTAGAGTGTTTTCAGGAAAAGGATACAGTAGTAAGCAAGCTACACTAGAGACTACCAAGCAAAAGTGATGAAGAGATTCAACTGTGCTGCTAGAAGAGCAATAAACAACTGTCCAAAGAAAATTTTCGTTTGCACAGTCATCAGAGTTTGTCAGCTTGTACACTACTCTGGCGCGTTTGGACAGAAACATCCAAACAAAATATTTGAATGTGGATGGAAATTTTCAATTTCTTCATTGGCTGTCGTCTTCTTCCTTGCAGTTATTAAGGAATGGAATGAATATTTTGCGTTTTCTATAGACAACAATTTGAAACTAGAGAATCTCAAGAATTTTATCTTATGTTTAAATACAAGTAATCCCTCAATCATACATCCGCCTTCATATTCACACATTCCCCTGGAGCTATTTTTTCCAAGTAGGCGAGAGCTGCCCTGGCACTAGGACGTTGAGTTGGTTCTTTTCTTGTCATCCATTGAAGCAATTCAAAGATACTAGGAGAAATAGTTGTTAGAGGCTCCAAACCACCTGTTCTTATCTTATGCCATTCTTCACCAGCACGCGGCAATGGCTTGTTGGCTGGTCTAGCAAGTTCATATGCGGAAAGCCCCAAAGAGAAAATGTCTGCTTTCTTCAAATCCTTGTAATCCTCTTGAAGTAACTCTAACGGTAAGTATCTAGAATCACCTTCAAAAATATCTTTATCGAGGTTAGCACAACCTCGTTCGGCATTTGATATAAGGGTTACCAAACCGAAATCCCCAATTTTGTACAATCCATCGTTTGTCAAATATATGTTTTCAGGCTTAATATCCAGGTGAACAACTTGCCTATCATGAAGGTAACAAAGTCCTTGTAATACTTGATGAAAAAATCTTGCCAAATCTGAAGACTCGAATGTTCGCTTTTCATTTTCCCAAAGAGACATGACTGAGCCTTGTTGACAATACTCCATTTGTATATATACAGTGTTATCTTCTTCCCATGAAGAATAATATCTTACAAATCTAGGGCACTTGGTAAATGCAGCCAATGCATGAATCTCTTTGATTACTCTATTCTTTTCACAAGAACTGGCACATTTTCGAGAAATTAACTTTACAGCATAAACGCAGCCATCCATTCTTGAACGACATTTGTAAACCTTGCCAAATGAACCAGAACCGAGCACTCCCAATTCTTCAAAATCTCTAGTATATCTCGAAAGCTTTAGAAAATTTTCGAATCTTCTGGAATTTCGTTCAAAACCGGAAATATTTCCATTTTCAAGTCCATTGGGAGGCAATGAGTGTGTCACTTCTTCATTTACGAGAGATGAAGACCGTTGCTTTTGAAGAGATTCATTATCCAAGGCGTCAGAGCTTTCAGAGAAGTGTCCTTCGTCAACAAGACATAAGAATGGATTGGGTTTAGGAGGAGATAATGGAGCAAGGCGCAAAGAGTTGTCTATGGAGGCATCGAGGTAAGATGACATGGATGCATCAAAGGATGAAGCGAAACTCTTCATTCTCTTATCCTCCAACACACTAAGACCACAGGATTCATTGAGGGTTGTTTCATCTACAGTACATGTTTCCCTTTCATTTTCAGGCTGAAAATTTCTAAAGGGAGACAAAAATGAAAGCCTTCTAGCCAAAGTTTTCAACTCCACATTCTCCTTGTCTGACTTTTGTGTATTTGCATCGTTCTTACTCTGGCAGAGATTTCTCAACTGCGTTGATTTCTTCTCCAACGACATTGGCGAGTCGACGGAAGATGCTTTTGTATTTTCGGGCGTGGTTACTGCAGCCAGAGAGTTCACAGGGACTAAGAAAGCAGAAAACTCGTCGTTTTGGGCGGTCTTTTTGCTCGAAGAGTAGTTATCGTCTGCAACAGGGTTTTCATCTTCAAGAAACTCGACACAACTCGTTGCTTTTCTTGCAGTCTTGAGTTGAATTAACTGCATGACGTTTTTACGACGCTGTTGTTCCTCCTCCTGAGTAGAGAACCTTTTCTTACGCCGAGATTTGAATTTCCTCTCCTTGTAAGGCGTGCAAGGTACCTGCTTGTTCATTTGTGCAGCACAAGTCTCCATGACAGGGAGAAAGTTCCCAACCAGAAATGCCCGACTCGAAATTTGAATTCAAGATGGCGGGCTGAAAGATCTTTCCAAGGCTTAGAGCTGTATGTATGCCAAGTCATCAAATTTTTGAGATGTTAGTCTTTTCCAACTTTTTTCGGTTTCCAATAATATATCCTACAAATTGCCATACTTCATTCAATTGGCATCCTGTTGTGAACTTGTTCGTTGCAAGAAATATAAAAAATGTGAAGGATAAAAAATTAATGCTATCATGGAAAGTATAGAACGGTATTGGTTTATTCAAGGAACAAGTATATGACAGACGGAGAAATTCGTTGTTGTCATGTTAAACTATCATTTGATCATGAAACAAATGTAAACGTTATCATAGAACTTTGATATGTAAATTTTACAAATAAAAAATTTTAACAGCTTCGTTACAAGAGTTAAACTGTGAAAGGTTTTTTGCCAACCCCAACGATTACTGCTATAGAAAAGAAAGAGAAAAAAGGTGGCGGAAATGAGCAACAACTTTCATACGGTTGCCGGGAATCGAACCCGGGTCACGTCCGTGGCAGGGACGCATTCTACCATGATCCAGTAACGATTCCTTCTAGACCACAACCGTTGTCCACCATTTCCGCTAGACTAGATTTTTGTGGGACTTTTTGTAATAAGAAACACAGAAATCTCCTCATTGGATTTTCGCGGTTTTACTTGATCCGTTCCGACAACATCGCTACTTTGGGAACAAGATTCCAGGTGGAGACAACTATGCACTCTGAACAAGGGAACTGTAATGGACTGAGCCAAAACGTCACTTCGGGTATATTGGGTATAGAAATCTACTTTCCACAAACGGTGGTTTCGCTACAGGAGTTGGAGAAATTTGATGGTGTCTCTCAAGGGAAATATACTATCGGTACGCTGTAGTTTCAAGTTTTTTCACAAACTGTCTTGTTGGAAAAACTTGGAAACTGTAGATTACTTAAAGGTTTTTCTAGGACTTGGACAAGAGAATATGAGTTTCTGTGGCGACCGTGAAGACGTGATATCCATCGCTATGACTGTATTGGATTCTTTGGTCGCAAAGTATGGAATAAGTTATAGTGATATAGGTCGTTTGGAGGTTGGTACCGAGACGATCATTGACAAAAGCAAGTCGGTGAAAACTGCCTTGATGCAACTTTTTGAGTCTTGTGGAAATACTGAAGTGGAGGGTTTGGATACTACTAACGCCTGCTATGGAGGAACTCAGGCATTTTTTAACACACTAAATTGGCTTGAGTCTCCTTATTGGAATGGTAAATACGGAGTTGTTGTCATGGCAGATATCGCAGTTTATGCTCCAGGACCTGCTAGGCCAACTGGAGGTTGTGGTGCGGTAGCTTTGTTGTTGGGAAAAGGAAGTCAAGTGAAACTCGTTCCAGAAGTGCCATTGAGAGCTACTCATATGGAAAATACTTATGACTTCTTCAAGCCTAATCTCAGTTCGGAATATCCAACCGTGGATGGTGCGAAAACCATCAGCTGTTATCTTCGGGCGTTGGACACTTGTTATGGTCGTTTCACACGTCGTGCGGAAGAATTGTTGAAGCAAGAAAAGTTTTCGTTGCAGGATATCGACTACATTGTATTTCATGCGCCTTTTCATAAGATGGTACAAAAGTCTTTTGCACGTTTGCTCTTCAATGACTTTCGACGCGATCCAGATAACAAATTATTCGAGAATGTTCAAGCGTTTCGGAATATTTCGATGGAAGCTTCCTATAGTGATAAAGACTTGGAGAAGGCATTTATGAGCTTATCGAAGATTTTATATGAAAAGAAATGTGCTCCTGGTACTTTTCTTGCGAGGAATATTGGCAATTCTTATACGGCATCTTTGTATGGCAATTTGGCATGTCTTATTAGTGAAAAGGGAAATGAGTTGTTGAACAAACGCATTGTTCTCTTTTCTTATGGCTCCGGATTGGCTTCTTCCATGTTTTCATTGAAAGTCGTTGGGTCGGTAGAAGATATAGCTAAGAAATTGTATTTGAGAGAACGTCTTTCTTCTCGCATTTGGATGAATCCAGAAGACTTTACCAAGACGTTGCAGTTGCGTGAGGAACGCTATGGAAAGTTGAACTATTCACCTTTACATTCCATCGATTCGTTGTTGCCAGGAACATTTTATTTAGAACAAGTGGATTCGCTAGGCTGTAGGAAATACAATCGGAAATAGTATGTTGTTTCGTAAGATACCAAATAATATTGTTACTGTTCTATGGTGCATCCCAACGATAGCCAAAACGACTCAACAATCCTTTGGCTAAATTGGCAGGAGCCAGAGTATTGGATATTCTACTATTACTAGAAAAAGACTGCTCTTCCTGTGTTTGCTGTTCCACCCGAGAGTTCACATTTTCTGCTTCGTCGTCCTTTCGTCCACCAAAATGCACTGTCTTTTGAACTTCTCCTAGTCGTGACTCTAGAGCTGCAATCATTCCTTGTCTTCTGTAAAAGTCATTCTCATTACGCAACAGCAAGTCGACACCTTCTAAAAGAGCTTCAAAATGCATAGAACCAAACTGCGCAACATGTGAGATCATCCATTCCATTTGTAACTTGTTGATTCTCTTTTCCAACATTTCTTCATCTTCATCCAACCACTGAACCACCCACTGATCATCTTCCTCGAATACTTGATGGACCGTCTCCAGTTCACTTTCTTGGTTGTTCAAAGCGGATTCCTTCCATCTTTCTTCTTGTTGAACCACATTTCGATATTGTGCTGCCCATTTTTTCAATAAAGACGTCATTTCCTCATTCGTCAAGGAAGGATTGGCTCGAATCATACTCTTTCGAATCGCACCTTCCGCCAATCTTCTTTGCAACCTCCAAAAGAAGAAGGAACGAGCCTCTTTCCAAGGAACAATCTTACGAATAGCATTCTTTGCCAACATTCGGCCAGGAGTATCGTGTAAATCTGCAAATGTCAGTGCAATTTGTCGATACACCGGCATCAATTCAGACTCTCTCGCACGAATGGCCGCTAAAATTTGTTGTCTTTTATCGTTTCCTCCTCGTTGAGATAAACGTGGAGAAGTGGCATTGCTTGTGTTGGAAGATTCTTCATGTTGCAATGGAAGCTGCAACTCTCGATCCAATGCTTGTAACTGTGCATCCAATCTGTGCATCGTCTTTAATAGCTCTCTCTTTCGATATTTGACGTCGATGGTGCCTTCTGGTTCTAACACGCCACCTCTTGCAGTTTCATCGGCGTACATTTCTATTTGCTCTGCATTAATCTTCGTATCTAACACAACCCAAGCTCCACCTCTCAATTCACCAAAAGGTAATATGTAAACGAATACTGGTTGTGAGTAAGTTCTCAAGGCATCTACTATCATGCTTCCATATTTCAATATTTCATCATACATATCACGCATGCCACCACTAAATCCTCTCCAATTGGCTAAAATAAATAAAGGAAGACCTTCTCTATCCATATCTCTAATAGCTTGGGCAGTCTTATAAGCAGAGTCTGGATACCACACTTGACCTGCTTGTACAATTACTTTTTCCGTAGTTTCTGGAGAAGCAGGATCTGCTGGATAGACTTTCTCCGTTGCTCTTGTTTCTGGAACAATAACTCCAACTGGAATTCCACCTAAACGTGCTCTACCACATACCACCGACTTGGCCCAACCAGACATTACTTCCATCCAACTTCCACGATCAAAAAAGCCACCGACAAAAAGTACTTTTGAAGCAACGGCACTATTACTACTCCATGAAGACATGCCACTTACAGACTCCGACTCCATTTCTTCTAAAAGTGAAGAAGAAGAAGAAGAATGCGAGGACTCGACTCCTGCAATAACATGTCGTGGGTCATAAGGTGACTTGGTAGGTTGAAAAGATATTTCTCTATGAATAGGATCCATCGGTTCAATAATAGGCAGTTTGTTTCTATTCTGAGGTACAAAACTCAGCCATTCTAATATATTATCCACACCTGCCAAGTCATCTTTGACGACTCGTTGTGAAACTCCATTCTTAAACATCACTCGAACACCTCCCAACTGTTCATTACTCGTATAAACATCGTGTCCAAGTACTTTGTTGAGAGCAGAAAATCCAGTAAGAATAATCGGTGCAGCATTCTCTTTCTGAATCACTCGTTCTCCTAATCGTACCAAATAAGCACCAATTCCAACACTTCGAGCAGTAACATAAGTTATCGTGAAAGTTTCATCATAAGCTGCACTCGTTTCTCCAGCAATCCAACCCGAACCAACTAAATTTTCTACTCCTAATCCATCTTCTGAACCTAAAATATCTTTGATCACAAACTTTTCACTACAATCGACACTTAGTTCATCATTATCTTCGGCTACTACATGAACACTGGAAGCAATACTTTTCAAGTCTTCCTCCGTTACATAAAAATGTCGAAACCCTTTGGAAGGATCTCCTTCATCTACCCAATCTACCTTGAAACATCGACGTACTTCTTCGGCTAATCCAATTCTTGCTCCACTATTTGCTGCAATATATATTCTAGGAATACCTTCTTGACAAGCCAAACGACTCGCAGCTGCAAATAATTTGTCTTCTCCAACACTCAGAGAACCACTGAGATAGGTAATATCACTGCCAATCACGATGACATCCCTTCCATTGGGATACTCAGGAGTTCTTAAAGTAGCTCTCCAAGCAACCATTCCAATCGTATTCTGACCTGGTTCTCTATGAACAGGTTTCAAGGTTCCGCTCTCTTCTTCCAATATCAATTCTGTAAATTCTGCAACACGGGAAGGAACCTTTTGTCGTTTAAAGCCTTCCAATCGACGTTCTTGACTGTATTTTCTCCACCTTTCTTCCAATGCTTTCGTAAATAAATGACGAAAATCATAAATATAAGTTGTTTCCAAAGTCTGTGCCAACACTCGTTTGCGTTGTAGTTTATCCATCACTTGATAAGGTTGATCCACTGCAGTGCCATGCAAATGACCAGGATTCGAAGGATCTAAAGTCATCAAGTGAGTGACTCCTGACAGTGGATCCAACTGTTCTAAATATCCTTCCACTTTCAATGTATGTCCAGTAGGATTAAATAATATAAAACGTAAAGGCCATACAACGGAACTTTTGTGGCTCCATGAATAGGAACGAGGTCTCGAGGTTCGATGACTAGTAGGAGACGAATGGGAATTGCTGGTATGCAAAGAATTACGAAATATTTGAACGCGTACTTCCACCACAAATACTCGAAGTTTAAAACAACGAGCAGCATAACGAAGAAACATTCGACGACAAATAGCTTCAACTTCATCGGAATCGATGGAAACCTAGTTATGGAGACAAACACTGAGAAATATTCTCCCACAAACTTGCATCATAAACACTTACCGGAGGCAATACACATAAAAAGATGTGATTAAACTCTGTAGATCGAAAACGTCGATCACAACGTGCCATTTCTAACGCATCCAACGACTCTGCAAAAATTCTCTCTGCTTCGGGAATAGAGATAGCCACTTCATTGGGAAGTAATAAAGCATCAGCATTTCGAATAAAAGAACGAACAAAAAAGCGCGTATCCATATCCTTATTCTCCACCTCAACCTCCAACTTGGAAGGTCTCTTGTCTTGAGCATAAAAAACATGAATCGAATGACTTGGATAAGGATATCGAGTAATATGAAAATTCATCATACGATGAAGTTCCAACTGAAATGCCATCGGAGGATCGATATGTCGATAAATGAGGTCTTCCGAATAATCCGTGGAAGAACGAAATGTATAATACTGTGGAAAAGTGTCTTCGTTCTCTGATAAAAACACGATAAAAGTTACCAATTTGATACCAGCTTTCATCATTCTTTCCTTTCTTTGAGCTGAAGAATGTAACAAATCCTTGAAAGAACGAGCAAAAGGATCCATCGATCCGTAATTATTGTTGTTGGCATTATTGCTATTATTCTCTGTCAAAGATGAAAGATGCGAATTGGATTTCCCTGAAGAAGCAACCAAAGTGTCTATCCAAGGAATACAAAGAGATAATATATGAACTTGTTGCTCCTCTACTTTGGAATCTTCAAGAAACTTTTCGTAATCATCAATCACCGAGTCGATATGATCAACCAAATGTGCAAAGGAATGAAATATAGCAAACATGCCAAATCGAAAAGGAATTTCTTCTACTTTGCTACTATCCAATCTGGTAAGATTATCCGCGGAATCATACGATGAAATGGCAGCAGGTCGTACAGGTCGACTAGAACCACTACTATTATTTGTACTGTCTCCTCCTTGGTGCAAGGCATTGGAAGCGACCCACGTACTTCCTGGAGGAATCAAACGAAACTGCCAAAACGCAGATAAATATTCTCTGCTATTAGGCTCCAGAATGGTGAGATAAGAAACTTCATAAGCTCGGTAGGCTCGGTATATATGCAATGCTACTGCAGCTTTCAATAAAGAGTAAGACGCTGACTTGCGAAATAAGCCAACCGTAAAAGGCAACAAGATATCCAAATGAGCATCTTGACGATGAAGAACATCTTGAATTGCTTCTTCAAGAGAAGATGACTTGTCGTCTATTTCCACCAAGTGTTCCAATAAACCTAACAATTTGGCTTTACGTTGTTCCAAACTAGGCCTTCGAGCTCTTGCCAATAAAAGACGTGCTCTCAAAGCAACATCGGCAAATGGAGGCTTCGAAAAGGTACCTAGTTCTACAAGGCATTGTTCCAAACTCGGATAGTTACATAGCTGAGACTCTAGTGGCTCCAAAAAGTCTAAAAAGCTGAGCACTAGTTTGTTCTTCACTGGCAACTTCATATGAGATATTGCTGCATCTACAACTCTCGAAAGGTCATCCTTATGTGATTCTCTCATCTCAAATAAGACATCTTCTGCTCGCTTATTCCGAGAAAAAGGTTTCTCCGTTTCAATATATTTCTGTAAGAGTTCAGAAATTTCTTTCAACGCAAACCAAGTCATTCCATATTCAAATCGACTCAATACTTCCGTGAGTGGCATGACTTTTTGAAGAAACTCGTCCCTTTCCACAGCTTTTAAACTACTTCGATGTTGGTCCAATAACTGAATCATTTGTTTTACTCTGTAAGAAACTCGATCATCTCCACTTGACTGAGAACCTGTCGAGCCATTTTGTGTCTCCACATGATTCGCTGTTTCTGATGCAGAACACTGGACGGTATCATTCCAAAGAGATTCCAAAATACTGTCGAGATTATCCTATCCACACAACTATTCTCAGAAACCAACTTCATTGTAGTGGAAAGTGAAACTTACGCATAAATGTTTTGGAAGATAAGACACCAACTCGGAAACCTTTTCATGTATTTCACCAAAAGCTACTTGAGGATTGAATACCAACTCCAGAAACTCATCCATACAATTCTCATTGGCATCATAACCGTCCAATATCATTTCCATCGAAGACTTACAAGTCCTCCACTTCTGATAAGGCTTATTACTTGGAGCACTTGGAGGTTTCATTGCTGGAAGTTGTCCTTGAAATGGAATAGGTCGCTGTACTTGAGCATCCTCATCTAGTTGTAAGGTTGCAAGAATTTCTCCAATTTCCACCAAAGCACCATCCGACTTGAGTAAGTGAACTCTACCACTTGCTGTCGCATACACAGTAATATACATTTTCATTGCTTCCAACTCGGCAACAGGAGACTTTACCGATACTTTATCACCTTCTTTCACCAAATATCGAACCAACTTTCCATTGACATGAGACTTGATTTGGGTAGGGTCCGTGGCTTTAGGAAATACACAAGTCTTCCCATCTAAAATAAGTCGAGTATAAAGTGCTTCTTCTCTTAAATAAGCAACATGAGAATGGCCATCTACTAATAGCAAACGACCTCCATCTGCAAAGTATCTTACTTCCACGTCCACTTGAGATCCATTCAGACTCACCTAAAGTTCATGGTTTCCTATTATTTATTCTATATCTTCAAGTGGAAATAACTTACTTGGAAGGTAAACGGTCCCTTTCGAGAAACCAAGAAAGAATAACGATAATTCTCATAAACCAAATCAATCGGAAACTCAATCAGACTCAAATCCTTTCGAGGCAATTGACCTCGAACCAAACAGGAAATATATTCCGATGAATGTGCTTCCAACATAACACAAGCCTTACATACTGCAGCAGCAATGACTGCAAGTTCCGTGGAAGGCTTTTCTGTAATTGCTTTGGATGCTATCAACTTATCCAACCATTCCGTAGTTACACGACAAGCTTTAAAGTCTTCGGATTCTAATAGTCTCACAATATATTCTGTAGCCGTTCGTATTTCACCTCGAATACTCAATTCCTTTAAAGCCAATACCATATGTCGTCTAGCCATTTCTCTATCTTCACCCCAAGCAAAAAGATGACCAAACTGAGAATCCGAATACTCATGAACGCCTCCACTAGTGCCAACTGAAAAGTAACCCCAAACATTTGGAGTATTCCGAAAAGCCAATTCTTGAATAGCTCCTGAAGTTGGCTGAAATCCTTCGTCGGGATTTTCTGCAGTAATTCGAACTGCAATGACATGGCCATGAGGACTCTTTCTTCTCTCAGGAGCCAAAAGAAGATGATCGTTATACTCCGAGGACTTGCATTGATGAAAAGTTCTCAAACTAGGAATATTTGTCAATGGAATTCCCATGGCAATTTGTAGTTGTATCGCAGGAAGATTGAGATCCGTTATCCATTCCGTCACTGGATGTTCTACTTGAAGTCGCGGATTAAGTTCTAAAAAGTAAAATTCTCCTTGTTCTCGATTCCCACGATAAAGATATTCTACCGTTCCAGCACCACAATATCCAACTTGTTTTGCGAGTCGAACTGCAGATTGTTCCATTTCCCACCAAAGACTATCCACTGCTGCTATTACAGGACCTTCTTCGATCATTTTCTGATGTCTTCTTTGAACGGAACAATCTCTGCCATACAAGGCAACTGCATTGCCATATTCATCGGCAACAACTTGAACTTCCAAATGTTTCGCACCAGAAACGACTTTCATCATAAAAATGGGACTACCAGGAACTTCTCCTTTGACCTGACGATAGGCATTGCTGATTTCTTCGACACAATTTGCCATTCGAATACCTTTTCCTCCACCACCTTCTGAAGCTTTCAACATAACTGGATAACCAATACTGTTTGCTACTTGTATTGCTTGAGATTCACTAAAAATACATGTCTTCTGAAAGATATCCTCAGGTATGCCTTGAGTACGATAATCCACTTGTACTCCAGAGCCTGACCAAGGTACTACAGGAACTCCAACGGATTGTGCTAAAATAGTAGAAGAGATTTTATCACCCAAAGCACGCATAGCGGTTGCATCGGGACCCAAAAATACAACTCCAATATGCGATAACCGTTCTGGTAACCGAGGATTCTCAGAGGCATGTCCCCAACCTGCCCAAACAGCATCTACTTGAAAACGTTCCGCAATATCGACAATAAGTTCTACATTTGCATAATTAAAGTTATTGGAACCTCCAGGAACAGGAACCAACTGATCTGCCAATCTTACGTATTCGGCATTGGCTCGAATATCTTCAGGAGTTGCCATAGACACAAATTCTATCAAACGCTCATTTCCAAATACTTCATAGAGCCACTTTCTCATCGACCGAATAGCTTTGACTGCTGCAATACCGTTATTGGCTACGAGGACCTAGTTTTCCAAAGTGAATGGATGGAGCACCAAGTCAATACAAGTACATACTTTTCGAATAGTTTTCTTTCCGTGTAATAGTTGTACGTATTCTTCTATAGTATTTGCTTGAATTTGGTATTCTTTTGTGTTTCGAGTAGTGTTTCCTTCCATGTCTCCCAGGTGGCAAGCTGATGGGTGTGTTCCAGAGAGTATATATCTATCTATTCAAGTACTTGCACGTTTATAAAGACCCAATATTATTCTGTTTCTTCACACAACAAAACTCTGTTCCAATGTAAACAAACACACTACAACATAAAGTGTGAATATATGCGCCAAGCAACCAACAGCGCCTTCCAATGGACAGAGGAAAAGAAAGGAATTTCGGGCTACTTTGTCGACGACTACAGTTCTTCTATCCAAGGCTTGTCTTGACTTGACGACAACTCTTGTTCGTTTTTTACAAGTTGTCCCAAAGAATTGTCTATAAAAATATTCTAACGGATTAAATAGACAATGTTGTAAGTAACTTGGTCTCCATCCCAGTACAACAACCTACCATTTCTATAAAACTTTCTTCACGAGGTTCCACCTCTACGTTGTGCTGAGCAACATTCTGAAATAGCTTTTCGTTTTCTTGTTTTAATTTGGATAAAAAGTTTTCTACTTTGGACTTGGTTTCTTCGAAACGGTTCGGAGTATGGAGTTTTTCTTTTTCGACAGTGTCTTGTTGTTGGTTGTTCCAAAACCGTAGTTGTTCTATGGAAACCAAAATAATTTCAACATACAAGACATTGGTTGTGATATCAAAACAACTTACCTAGCAAAGTCGAGTCTATCTTATCTCTCATAGCCTGGGAAGCAGCACACAAGTTGTGAATTGGTTGTGCCTGCAATGTTTCGAGCCGTCCAACGAGTCTGGACCGAAGCAGCCAACTTGTATGAAAGTCGTTCTTCGACCCAGAAGAAACAGTTGGGTGAAGCATATGAAGGAAAGAAACTTTTAATTGGTAACAACAGTATAAAAGTAGCAAGTCTGGTTGCAGAAGGGGGTTTTTCGTTTATATATAAAGCAACCAGTGAAACTTCGTCCCAACCTTTTGCACTAAAAAGAACGCTATGTTTAGATAAAGAGTCTTTAGATATGGCCATGACAGAAGTACAAGTATTGGAACAGCTTCCACCGCATCCTAATATTGTGCGATATTATGGTTCAGTTGTCCATCCTCTAGGAAAGGAAAGCCAAGGCAAGGAAGTTTTGATTCTCCTTGAATGGTGTGATGGAAGCAGTTTGGCTCATTTGTTATTTTCAAGTGATGGTCGAGTGGCAAATAGTTGGTGGTCGGAATCAAGAATAGCTGAAGTTTTTCGAGATGCTTGTTCCGCAGTTGCGCACTTACACGAACAGCTTCCACCGATAATACATAGAGATATCAAACTGGAAAATATTATTCAAAGTAATTCGGATAATTGTTTTAAACTATGTGACTTTGGAAGTTGTTGTTTTGACTATACCGAGATTACTAGTCGAAAGGAACGATTGGAACAAGAATACATTCTTCAAAAACAAAGTACCTTTATGTATCGTGCACCAGAAATGATAGATTTGTATGGAAACAAAGTAAGTGGAGAATATTTTGGAGTAGACACGGAAAGTTATTATTTGATGATGTGTAGAAGTTGACCGAAAAAGTGGATATATGGGCACTGGGTTGTATTTTATATGTTTTGTGTTATAGAAAACATCCATTTGAAACAGGGTAAGTACTATACACAACTACAGAAAAGAACGAACAAATATTGGAAAAGGTCAGCTGTTCAAATATTAAATGGCAAAGTGGATATTCCTACAGTTCCTTCCTATTCTTCGGAATGGAGACAACTTATTTTGGACATGTTGCAAGTTGATCCTGACAAGAGACCAACTGCAAGTAATGTGGTTCGTATTCTCGAGTCTTTACAAAGTCGCAATAGTACGACTCTATTCTCCAATCCAGAAAATCCTTGCACAGGTAATTATAAGCAACATTGGTTTTGTTATGTTCTCCTAATAAGTGAAAGAAGAAGAAGAGGAAGAAGACTGGGCTCACTTTGATGAGGAACCGTCTTTGATCCAATTCGAATCTCCTGTTTCTTCCAAAGAAAAGCATATCTTGGACTGTTTATAATCCTTTGGAGTTGGCATATAATTCCAGTGATAAGCGTCATTCTTATCATCTTTGAGTTGTACATTCATCTTTGCCATTTCAACATCTCTTACAACATCGCACAAATGAAATATACGTTTTCGCAGTTGTTGTGTGTCATCGATGGTGGAATCCTTCAACATTGTTCGTAATTGTTGACGAAACTTTGCAACGATTTCAATCCATTCGGTATCTCGTGAATGAAACGTTTCTTGTTCCTTGTAGTTGGATAGTTGTAATCCAAATATATCCATCAGTTGATGAATATATCGATAGGCATCTTTTAGGATTCCTAATCGAGTCATCGTTTGAATGCGATGGTTTGTATCACTTTCCCATTCATCCATCCATCGGTGCATATTTCTGCATTGAACAAGTAAAAGTTGCACAACTGCAGGTGTATTGAAATTCATGCATAAATACTTTGCAATTTGTGTTTTCCATTCCATTAGTTGTTGTCTATCTGACATTTCTTCCTTTGTTGGAGATAAAAGAGTACAATTCTCTATGTTTTGTCGAGAAAGAAACCAACGACAACGATGTTGCCATTCTAACAATCTTTTCCAAGTTTGTTTGGCTTCTTCTATTTGCTCCTTTCCATATTCTACTGGTGACTGATAATGATGCAATAAACAAAACATTCGAAACTCCAAAGCACTCATTTCTTGACTGGACAACATTTCTTGTATCGTAATAAAGTTCTTCAGTGATTTGGACATCTTTCTACCTGCTATGGACACATGTCCAGTATGTAACCAATAACGACACCAATGTTCTCTTTCAAGATAGGCACAACATTGTGCCAATTCATTCTCATGATGAGGAAATAATAAATCGATTCCTCCACCGTGAATATCCAATTCGGATCCAAATAGGCTGTGGATCATTGCCGAACATTCCACGTGCCATCCAGGACGACCTTTGTCCATCCAAGGACTTGGCCATCCTGGTTCATCCTCCTTCTGACAACGTTTCCATAATACAAAGTCTCGAGTATCTCGTTTATGTTGTACATATTGAGTATTCGTGCTTTCCACCCAAGTTGCACCACTAGTTGAATCGACACTACGAAGACGACCATATCGATAAGGAAATCGACCTACTGCAAAATATACACCACTTTCTGTCACATAAGCCATATTCTTATCTATCAGCTTTTGTATAAAAGATATGATGGTGGAAATATGTTGACTAACTGGTAAAATAGCATCGGGAAAGCGAACACCCAAAGCTTTCATATCACGAAAAAAGTGATTGGTATATTTCCTAGTAATATCCGATACACTTGTTTGGCTTTCACGTGCCTTGTCAATAATCTTATCGTCGATATCCGTTATTCCCATTGCCAAAAAGATACGATAGTGAAAATAATCTTCCAATATTCGACGTATAATATCAAAAGTAACATATGTTCGTGCGTGTCCTATATGAGCTTCATCATATACCGTTGGACCACATATATACCAAGATAGAAAAGAGGAACCACGGTCTGTGGGATAAGTGAGAGGCTGAACATTGTCCTGCTCGCCATCCACGAGACTATTTCGTATAAAAGGTTGGAACTGGGAATAGCGTCGATTGTGTCCATGGATGTTAATGCAACATTTTGTTTGACACTCGACACCTAATCTGACAATATTTGTTGTCAAACACCGAAAGAAATGTCCAGTCACTCTGCTGGTGGTTGTCCAAAACATAATCTTTTGGAGCTAAAAAATAAATTTCGTGAATTGTTTCATGTCGTGGTGAATTCCTTCCAGCACTATTGGAAATCTTTTATAGAGAGGTGCTTTGTGTGAGAGAATAGAAAGACTTTTATGGAAAAGGAACAAATAAAATATAATGATACGACAACAGTGAAAGATATTTCTACCGTTTGGTTTTCAGAGAATACCTTCAAATTGGCCTGTCGTGCAACTGTTGGGTTTCTGTTGTTATCTGTCCTGGTTTTTACGCAAAAGTTTTATCACTTGGAATATGGTCCCCTTTCTATTATTATGTTTTTATGTAGTATAACGTTTTCCAGTGACCATTTGGAATATGGGTTTGTCTCTCTTGGTTGCCTACAAAGTACTGCTTCTCTTCTATTTGGCGCTTCTTTTGG
Organism: Galdieria yellowstonensis; assembly: GCA_026122205.1. NCBI lineage: Eukaryota > Rhodophyta > Bangiophyceae > Galdieriales > Galdieriaceae > Galdieria > Galdieria yellowstonensis. Next base: position 59,599 of record JANCYU010000002.1, on the reverse strand, counting down.
ATATATAGCTGCTTGGCTATCAGGAAGCAGCAGTGTACTTACTGTGGCAAGTGCAGCAATAGGCACCGGTTTATTCACTGCCTTACATCCTTATCAAAAGACCAGTTTTATCACCAGTAACGGAGAAATATACTTCATTTTCAACCTTTTAGATAGTAAAAAACCTGGAGATGGCAATGTGCTATGGAATACCTTTTATGAGACAATGATAGGTGCCATATTAGCACATATTACTGCGTTATTCGTATCCATTCTCATTTTTCCAAAGTTTATACATCGAGAACTATTTCGTTGTTTATCTCTTTCCTTTGATCATGCAGGAACCGTACTTTCTAAAACCGCTACCATATTACTAGAGCCTTGTTCATCTCCAAAGATGAGCAGCAGTAATAGTAAGGAAAACAAGGAATTTGTTCCTCTACAGGATATACAACAACATTGGGACCAAGCAAAAGGATATTTTGAAACAACTCAGGCAATGAGAAAATGTCTGTTATTTGAATGGAATTTTCGTTATCCTGCTTGTGTAGGAGGATATGATAATGATGGAGTGTGTTTGGACTCTTTTTTGAAAGAATGGCAATCTTTTTTGGATACTTTACAAGCACTACAAATACTCGTCACCAGAGGAAAGAGAAGATATAGTGATGAAATGTTGCTACAATGGAAATCTTTTGTGGAGTGGCTCGAAATATATTATGCTTGGATGGCTTCCAAGTGCCATCGTTATTCTTTCATGTCGAATCGAATATATCGAAACACAGCAAAAGGATTGATGTCGGAGAATAACGATACCAAAGAACTAGGAGAAACGAATGAACTTTCATTTCGGTTTCATCAAGCATATCGACAATATTTTGAAGCTGTTTCCAACAAGCAAGCCAACAATCTCTCTGTATTTGATCATGGACCCTTTATGTATTTTATAGTTATTACCAATGTGCTAAAGAATCACCTAGAAGAATTGGATAAACTGATCGATCAAATGGGAAGAACAAAGCCTCGTTCTGTATGGCGTTGTCTTTTATTACAAATATTGTCCACTTTGGATGTGCTTGCTTGGCCTTTTTATGGTTGGTTGCAAGTCCTACAAGGAGTACCAAGAGATTATCATGAATGGAAAGCATTGTTGAAGAACAACAAGTTTCAATTCTTTCTGAAGAAATGGTTGGTTAGTTTAAGTATTTTGACGTTTCTTCTTGCCAGTCCTTTTTATGAACAGTTTGCCGATTTCAATGGAGCTTGGCTATGGCTATCGTATATTTTATATATGCAGCCTTCGACGGAAGGTACTCTTATGAATGGAATTGCCAACATTCTCGGTGTATTCTCTGCTTGTTTAGCAAGTGCACTACTTATGTTGCGTCCTTATACTGCCACGAATGGTTATTTATTGGATTCCTATTTAGCCATCGTCACTTTTATCACGGTTTTCTTTCTTATCAGTCCTATTTCTGATACTTTATTGACGTTTGCATTTACAGAATATGTTTTAATCCTTTATTACTTTAATCCATATGAATTTCATGAAACTTGGCGTTATTCTGTAACTCGCTTTCTACAAATTCTGTTGGGTATTATTATTGCAGTTTTTATGAATACTTGGATCTTACCGTTTTCTGCTTTGGAGGAAACAACATCTTGTCTGTCATCCTTGTTGGAGAAAATGGTATCTTATTATGCCAACATATCCAATTCAGAATATCTTGGAGATTGCAAGATAGTGGATCAGCTTCAATGGAATAAGATGTGGAAAGAGTTTTCCTATATATCTTCTGTATTGGATTCCATTTGTAATGGCATATTGGAAACAACGGGTGTAAGTGTCATTCCTAAAGAAATATTGACCGTACTGCAAGGAGAAGAGGATTTACTGCATCGTCTGAAATCACTTGTGATAGTTTCTCGTGGAATGCCGTTGCTCACTAGTCCATTTCATTCCACTTTCTTTTCTCTTATGAACAACGCTTTATCCGATGATTGGAATGCGTTGTTGCGGATGATGCGACAAGTGACAAGTCTTGTGGACTACAAATTGACGCATACGGAAGCCTTTCGATGTTCCGAGTATTTAAAGGATATTACGCAACAAGCTCAAAAGAGAATTGCGGATATTGCTCATGATGCTACGATGAATGCGATGCAAAGTGCGACTCAAAGTCTATTGACGGGATTGGAAAAGTGTATTGATATATGGAGTGAGCATTCCTATGACGATGTATCTCCATTGCCATCCCAAGAAGAAACTGCAACAGAGAGAGTCCATCGACTCCGCCTAAATACTTTTGTTATGGAACAATGCAAGTCACACTTTCCTATCAGTGATAACCAATCTCAGCCATCAGAAAATACTGAAGACTTGGTATCCTCGGATTGGATGACTCCTTCTGTATCTCAGGCGTTTATAAAAGCACTTGAAAGAGGAAAGGAATTACCAGAATGGAATGACTCGCATCGTTGGTTGGAATGGAAGAGAGCACTTGTCAGTCTTCAACGTCGAGATGGAAAGTTGGAAAGGAGTGCATTTCGTAAATCTTCCAAACGATATCAAAGTGTTTTATTACAAAGAATGAAGAAACTGAAAATGAACAAAGGAAGAGTAGATGGTTTATCACAAATACCCAAGTTAGCTCATATGGATTATCAAACATTTCCTATCATCCAGACAACATGGGAGGATAGAGTAAGACTTGTTATTCAAGAATGGAACAAGTTGCAAGGTATTTTATATCTTCATAGCATATATTTGGAATGGCAGTTTCTGACGAGAGGAGGATCCTTTGAGAAGACACAAGAACCACTTTGGGATGTTTATAGAGATGAATATATTTATTGGTCGGCTAGAATGTTTGCTTGTGTATATTTTATGGAAGGTTTGGTTTCTCTCCTCGTGGAATTGAGTCGTGGATAAAGTGCGCTAAGCATTGAGAATAAAAGTATTCTATGGCGTGGTCCAACCACAAGCCTTGTACCTTTCTACGTCTATTGAGACAACCAGAACAGTCTTTAGTCGTAGATGCCACGAAATTGTATATTTCTGGAGAAGAAACAAATATACAAGTGAACCTCACCCAACTATGGTGTTCTTTGAATAGCTTAGACGAGGCTCTCACGTTTCAAGACTTTCGACAGTTGGATCCTTTGGTACCTGTGGAACCTCTCTTTACGGTGTGGAGTGAATTCTTGCTGCTAATTGTGGTTGGTGATATTCGAGTGTTGCTATATCCAGACTATTTAGTTCTCTTTCGGACGAATACCTCGTCTCAAAAGTTTTTGCTCTCACATATCAAACAACACTTGCCACCGAATACAGGTTTGGAGTTTACTCCTAGTGACAAACGAGTTCCACGAGTTGCTTTTTTGGAAGGCATAGTTAGTGCAGTTATATTATTACTCGAAAAGGAATTGGCAGACTTGGAACCTCAGCTCTTGCGGTCCTTGGAGGCCTTACAAACTGCTTATGATTATGATCAGCTTGGTGTTTTAAGAGCTTGTTCCAAAGGATTGGCCACTTTGATGAAGAAATGTGATAGTTTTTATGAAGCCTTGGAAAATGCACTCCAAGATACCAAGTTGACGAGCTGGTTACGAAACAGTCATCCTCATCAGGACAACTTGGAAAGTGCTAATGACAAGTTACAACAATTGGAAGCACTATTGGAACCTTATCTGCAGGCAAGTAATATCTATCTTTTATAGACTGCCAAACGAGATTTATAATGTTGACTAGAATATTCGGATGCTGCGTACTCGATGTGCACATCTCGACAAAGCATCTGTAGATGTCGATCAAGCTATGATGCTCAACTTTGATTTGGTTCGCAATCGTTTTTTAGGCTTTGATTTGTTAGGAACACTCCTTTCTTGTGTCGTTACCTTTGTTTCTGTCGTAAGTAGTATCCTATCCCTGAGAATTGACCAGCATTCATTTCGCTTGTATTCTAGTTTGTTGGATATTTTGGTTTCAACTTAGAGATTCCTATCTATAGTGCTAGTCGGGGTAGTCAATATTATTGGTATTTTATTGTATCCTTTTCTTGTGTGTTTATTCTTGTTGTTGGTGTTGCTTTGTTTCGTTGGATGAAGAAGAGTGGCTTAGGCATTTGATGAGGAGGAGAGCCGTTGGATAGAAATGGATAGACAAAGCGTCAACCAAATACTAAGTGAGCGACTTTGTTTATTTAGCTTTAGTCCTCAAGGTAAAGTCTCTTCCCTTGAAGTTTCCAGAGAGGAACTTTGTCAACTTATTTATAATGCACCTCCTTTGCCTATTCGTAACTGGTACGACGGCCCTAGCTGTTCTTCTTCCAACGAAAAGAATAGTAATAGCTTGAGTGAAGACAAGTTGACGGTTGGCAAAATTTTGCAGTTATTACGTCCTTCTTTACCCGAATTATGCAACGCCACTAGTTTTCTATGTTTTCCTCAGTGTCTATTGCTCACACGGAAGGAACACTTCTTTGCGGTCATACTCGAGGATAGAATGCTATTATTTGTGCATAATCAAAGTTCCAGTGTCTCTTATATTTTACAAGAAACTCTTCAGTCATTGCTTGGTTCAGAAGACTCTTCTTTTTGTTGGTTGGCGCTATTTTCTATCATCGTGTGTTTTGCGGAAGATTTGAAGCAGTTGTTTGAACAACTACACGAACAGAATACCCAGCTATTGCAACGTGTAAAATGTGTATCTGACTATGTTTATTACAAAGACATTGTATTACAACAAGAGAGTTTGCAACGACTATACAAGGACTTGGAAGACTTTCAACAAATAGTCCTATTGCGTATCGTTGAGCTGCACGTTTCTACCGCTACCAGTGCACCACAAGATGCTTTGATCATCTCGAAAATGCATGCAATCTTGCGAGTAAGTATTTCTACCAAATTGCCATCATATGTCTCTTTGTGTCTATATATATATGTTTGTTCTCATATTTCTTTCTTTTTCTTCCTATCATGTGTTAGATTATGGACCAAATGGCTGTTCGAATTCATCAAAGACTGGAAATTTGTAGTGAAACCGAACATTGGCTCCGAATGGAATCCGATGCGGTTCAATCGCAGTTGTTATCTTTTGACGTTCCTTTGACTTTTTCTGCTGCCTGTTTTCTATTGTGTTTTCTGGTACGTTTAAGGTTCCCTCTTTGTTGTTTTGCTAAAAACAAAAATTCCACTAGTTTTTTGCATTTACAGGAATGAATACGGGAATTCCTATTTATCATTCATCGCATGCGATCGATTATTGGTTGGGAATGATACTTATAGTTGCGGTATTTCTTAGCAGTTATGCGTGGATAATGACAAGATGGCTTGGTCGAAGTGGTCCGAAACTATCTCCAGGACAAGTTCCCTTTGTTCCTACCAATCGTGCTTCGCATCATACAACAACACAAGATAATGACAATAGTGTTTTCTTTGTTTCTCAAGCAACAGCTTGTGGAAGAATATCTTTTTTAAATAATTTGTAATTTCGAACGGAGAAAAAAAATGCGACCATGGTTTACACTTGGCGGGTTTTCTTAAAATAGACGTGTTGCGCTACTTGATGAAAACACCAAGTGCTGAACATAGAAAATAACAAACAAGTCGTCGCACAAACGGGATGTATCGTAGCTGCCAACCCCAAACTCGGTACCAAACATATCACAACTAGTGACGTCATTCCAAATAATAATAATAATACTCGAAGACAGTACCTACCTTCTGCATAACCTGCTATTCGTTGGAAACCCAAACACTCTTCCAAGTTGCCAACACCAACCAAACAGAATGAATAGAAAAGACAACACAACGCTCCTAGTCTAATCAGCCTTTCACACGACATGTTTTCTTGTCCTTTCATACCTCCCAATATGGTTCTCCAAGGCGTCGAACGAAAAAACTCCCAACCCAACTGGGCAACAGAAAATAGTAAAATACTTGCTAAAAAGGACAAGAAACAAGAAGAACCGGCTCCAGCTATATCTTTCCAATCTATGACCATTCAACATCAATATTTCTATCTCTATCTTTTTTTTTTATGTTCCATCGTTGTTTACCAACCTCGACGAGAAGTCATCGGCAGCAAGATGGCAATAACGATATATATATATATATATATATATATATATATATATATATATATATATATATGTGTGTGTGTGTGTAACAAATAGCCAAACGCCACAACCAATTATTTTCACCCCATTTTGGCAACAAATGCAGCCAACCAAGTTGTTGCAGCAACAATGGCAAGGACGTACGGCACTTGTTACTGGAGCAACAGCAGGTATAGGTAGACAAGTATGTGAGCAGTTGGTTGCATATGGAATTCCTGTAGTTGGAATAGGAAGACGCAAGGAAAAGTTGGATGAACTTTCTTCCCATTTCCAGCAAACGTATCCACAAGGCCACTTCTTAGGAATACCTGCAGATATTCGTTCAGAACAAGCCATTCAACAAGCAATGCAACAGATCAACCAGTGGAATGGGAACCAAGGTGTAGATATTCTTGTCAACTCTGCCGGAGTAGGATATGCTTCCCAGCTGATCGATGGCGACACCGAGTGTTGGAGAGAGATGTGGGAAACCAACGTATTGGCCCTTTCTATACTTACGAGAGAAGTTATTCAAGATATGAAAAGGAGAAGTGTGGACGATGGAATTATCATTCATGTAAGTTCCATGGCAGCTCATCGTCCTATTGCCTTGTCCTTTTATTCAGCTACCAAAGCAGCCGTCAAGATGTTGGGAGACTGTCTTCGTCAAGAGTTGAGACAATCCAACTCCAATATTCGAGTAGCTATGGTGAGTCCTGGACATGTAGAAACAGAATTTTATATTCATGTGGGAGGTGAAGCTTTTGCCAACAATTTATATCGATCGATCAAGTGTCTACAACCCAAAGATGTTGCCGATAGTATTGTTTATATATTATCTTGTCCTAGTGGAGTGGATATTCATGATATATGGATGAGACCTCGAGATATGAAATTTTGAAAGGCTTTTATAAAATGCTTTCTTGTGATGATTGTGGAGAAGAATAAATATTGCAAGGTCCTTGGAAGCCTTTAGGAATATTTCTTGGAGAAAAGTCTGGCTGTCCAGTGGAATTGACCAATCGAGACCACATGCGATCTCTCAAGTCTACTTGTTTTTGTGCAGTTACTATTTCCGTCATAGGAATATATGCATGTCTTCCATGAATAGGGCCAACTGTAAAACCCGTATATCCTGCAAATGCGCCATGAACTGCGGAATGCGCCAACAACGTACAATAAATATTATCGGATGCATTACTTGCAACTGCTCTAATCATATAAGTTGGGTCGATATATTTCATGCTCACTTCCATTCCTTGTTTCTTCCATGTGGACTCGATTTCTTCATATAAAAAGTGTCCAATATCTCCAAGTTTCTTGTTTCCAGAAGCATCCAATTGTTCCACCGATGGATCGTTGCCAACATATTCTTGACCTGCACCTTCTGCTACTACAAGAACCATTTTGCCTCTTTCTGATAAACATTTGGCAACATATTCCATCAATCCGCCTCTTCCATGAATCACAAAAGGTACTTCAGGTATAAGACAACAATCCTAGACCAGACAAATAGGAAACCGTTATATCAAGATATATATACACAAATATCCAATACTTACCACTTCTCTACTAGACAAGGAAGCATACAAGGCAATAAATCCACTGTTTCTTCCCATCAACTTGACGATGCCTATTCCATTAGGAAAACAAGAAACTTCTGTATGTGCAGCATCGATAGCTTTGGATGCTTCCTGTACCGCAGTATCAAAACCAAATGACTTGTCAATAATCGGAATATCATTATCTATTGTTTTAGGTATACTGGCAACTGTAACTCGTAACTTTCGTCGTCTACATTCCTCACTCAATTGAGCTGCTCCTCGAATAGTGCCATCTCCTCCAATCACATACACCTGATGGATACCACGTTGAACGATCGCATCGACTATTTTATTCAAGTCAAATCCACCGCGTGAAGAACCCAATATGGTTCCACCCAACTTGTGAATAGCATCGACTCTTTCAGGATCAAGTCGAATCCACTCCTTACTATAAAACCCTCGATAGCCTTGTAAAACTCCAAAAATATCTACAACACCATATTGATAGCGAAGACACTCTGTAAGTTCTCGAATCACCGTATTGAGACCTGGACATAGACCACCACAAGTAACGATGGCTGCCTTGACACTCTTTGGATCAAACACTATTCGTTCTCTTGGACCAGCACGAGGATATACGACGAGGTTTTGTGGCTCTTGTTTGTTCCATACCACTTTATTGATGACTCCATCTTGTTCGGAAATAAAGTTCAAGTTGAGAGGTCGATAACTTGTGGCATCTTGTAACAGAAAAGGATGAGGAAAAGTATCCAAGTCTGTCAGAAAATGACTCAAATGAGGAACAGGTGCACTTGTAAAAGATACAGAAATAGGACTGGTTTCTTCAGGTGGACAAGTCGAGGAGACAATCCACCGCTTTCTTTGAAAACGTAGCTTCTTCTTCTTCTTCCATCCATTTGCATAGAAATATCGACAAGAATAGTTTACACTTGATAGTTTTTTATGTTGAAAAGGTACAACCGCCACACTGCCAAAGGCAGCCATGCTGCTTCTTTCTGGAGGAGCCTCTTTGGACTGGCGTATCCAATGGACGTTTTCCATTCGAAGAAAAGCACTCAACTTTTATTTTTCAATAGGAAGTCGTTCACTCGACCACTTGGAAAATCCACCGTCTACATCTGCAACATGCGAATATCCAGCTTCTTTCAAAGCCTTTGCTGCCATGGAAGAACGTCGTCCACTTTGACAGGAAAGAAGAATTTTGTCACTAGGTTGGAATACTTTTTGTACTTGGGACAGAAACGAGCTATTGGGTTTCATTTCTCCTCCTTCCTTGATCATATACGGAATATTTTGACTACCGCTGGGATGTCCCTCTGTATATACAAGACTCAGCACCACCAACCGTAAACACGAGATAGGTGTACTTACGATTATATTCTTCGACCGTTCTTACATCTAAAAGTTTCCAACCTTGTTCTTGGCAACGCTTTTGTGCTTCTTTTGGGTCAACCACCTCTACAGACATCCTTGCACACAACTAGCCAATGAAATGTACAACAACCACAAAAGAAGTTTCACGAAAAGAGAAATTGCACGTGACGAGAAATATTTTGGATTGTGTTGGGCAATGGTCGTCTCTTTGGGTTGGTATTCAATATCGATATATATATATATATAGACATGTAGATAGATAGATAGATAGACATAGATATGTGTGTATGTATGTATGTATGTATGTATGTATTTGTTGGTACATGTCATCGAGTGTATAAGCTTCTTGTGCTACATACTTGAAAATGCAAGTGGAATCCAACACCACTCTTAGATTCTCCATATCGAAATAAACATTGGACAACAAGTATATGTGAATAGATAGCTATTTCCATATATAAATATATTCTCCAATATTTCTTACAAAGCAAGCATCGATTGACTGGACGAGAAGGATTGGGACGAGGGAAAGCAATCAATGACGACCGACGACCGCCATCCTCAGTCATCTTCTTCTGACGGTCTCTATCAAGACGACGACGACGAGGACAAGAAACTCCACAACAGCAATACGAGTGACTGGTTTACCGAACGTAGTGTCTTGTGGCCTGGACAAGCACAGTCGTTGCAAGTTGAACAAGTTTTATTTCATCAAAAAAGCCAATTCCAAGTGAGTTGTGTGTATACGAAACAATGTCTCGAGTAGTTGGTTGAGATGGACTATGCAAGGATATCCTCGTTTTCCAAAGTAAGACATATGGCAAAGTTCTCGTGCTAGATGGAGTTATCCAAGTGACGGAGCGAGATGAGTTTGCTTATCAGGAAATGATCGTTCACTTGCCAATGTTTAGTCACCATGGTCCAGAACAAGTTTTGGTGATAGGTGGAGGAGATGGCGGTGCGTATTTCGGGTCTCGCAAACACCGTTAGAAAACGATAGAAAGAATAATAACCTTGTTGTCCAGGTGTCGTACGGGAAGTGCTGAAACATAAAAGTGTTCGTCAAGTTGTGTTGTGTGAAATTGACAGCGTATGTTGGATTTGCTGCTCTGTTTTTTTTGCTCGCTTAGCTTTGGGTTTTAGATGGTAGTACAAGTGTGCAAGACATATCTACCGCAACTATCTGCGTCCTTGGACGATCCTCGAGTCAAAATAGAATATCTCGATGGAGCAGAATATTTAAGAAATCATCCCAACACCTTCGATGTGATCATAACCGATTCTTCCGACCCAGTTGGTCCAGCAGATGTCTTATTTCAAAGACCTTTTTATCAAAGTCTCCATGCGGCACTCAAACCGGATGGCATTTGTGCCTGTCAAGCAGAAAGTATGTGGCTACATATGGACCTCATACGTTCTTTGATGGAAACTTGTCGAAGTATTTTTGCTTCGGTGGCTTATGCTTATACTATGATTCCTTCTTATCCAGGAGGACAGGTAATGCTGTTGTTTTGTGTCCTATGGTTTGGAGTTGACGCGAACGCAATAGATTGGTTTCGCTATTTGCTCCAAATCGGTACGTGATTGCTTGACGAAGCCTCTAAGAGAACCAAATGCGGTTACAACTCAGTCGCTGAAATATTACTGTCCTGAGATACATGAGGCGGCATTTGTATTGCCACTCTTTGCAAAGAGAGAGTTGGAGAAGGAAGACTATAGTGGTTGACACGAGTACGCACAACGATTGCAAAAAATAAACAGTCATTTATTATTATACATCAGTTGACAAAAAGAAAGATATCAAAAAACCGGAACCAGAATAGTCCTACCACTAGGAAAAGCCGATATCATTAAAAGAGCAGGCCAAGTCGTCTCCTCGCCCTCGTCATTGCTCAGAAATTCCGTCAAGCCATACATTCGACAAAAGTCCGCCAACAACACACAAGCAACTCCACTGCCTTGCACAACACAAATACTTGCTTCCGAATCGGCACAAAATAGCGTCTGTAAAACATAGGCAACAATATTACAAGGTTTGTTCTTGTTCACATAGGAAAAACAAAAAGCGTTCAAGAGCTTTGACTTGTCGCTAGTCACTGAAAAGTGGTGGCACTGAATATTCAAGGAGGCTAAACGAGCGCCATCCGAATTGGCAAGCAGTTCTATGATATTTTTTGAAAAAATATTTACGTCAATCAGCTGACAAAGAAAGGTAACTGAACCTTGACACAGCTGTAGTAAGTTGACGAGATGAGAATGCAACTCGAGCCTTGTCAAAACTTGTTGCCGAAGTAAGTAGTGAGCTTCGCCTCTGGATAGCTGCTGCACCGCTTTCAAAATACTTTCGTTGGTCAAGTTCGTACAACCCGTATTCTGAGCAACCTTGGGCTTCTTTATCCATTCATCATCATATTGCTCTTCCACCAACGGATGATCATCCTTGTTTAGTTCTCTCTCTGCAGATGCTCTGGAATCGCAACAAGATATAGTAAAAAGCTCATTAGAACAGCGTTTGCGAAGCACAACTTGCTCTATCATAATCACCACAAGCAACAAAGAAGATTCCACTCGATTGTCAATTGGCTCTGCTATGTCCTCTCTAATCTTCGCGCGATGGCGGGCCGCAGTCTCTGCGCGCCATTTTCGCTCCAGAAAAAATGCGCAATTGCCACGCTTTGCCTTTTTTCTTCCGTATGTACAAGATGAAGGTATTTTGGGAACGTAATAATAAAACACACACACACACACACAGAGTATTTATTAAACCCATCCAAAGCTTCGTTCTAGAGCTTGTTTCCAACGTTTCCAACGTCTACTACTCTCGTCTATCGATATTTGAGGCGAAAATTCTCTGTCCACCTTCCAAAGTTTCACCAGCTCTTCTTGGGAGGACCACACCTTTTCGGCTAAACCTGCAGCGAAAGCAGCACCTATTACAGTAGTTTCGGTAACTTGCGGACGAACAATGGGTGACTGAAGTAAATCACTCTGAAGTTGTAAGAAAGTATTGTTGGCTGTCATGCCTCCGTCCACTTTTAAGACTTTGATAGATGCTTTCGAGTCTGCCTCTACCGAACCAATGATATCGCATACTTGAAACGATACAGCTTCCAGCACAGCTCTCGCAATATGTGCTTTGGTAGTGTACTGCGTGAGACCCACAATAACACCTCTGGCATCTTCACGCCAGTGCGGTGCAAATAAACCAGAAAATGCCGGTACAAAGAAAACATCACCATTATCCTTCACCGAATTGGCCAACTCCTCAATTTCTGGAGCGGTCTTGATGATTTGCAAGTTATCACGAAGCCACTGTACTGCTGCACCAGCAATAGGGATGGAACCTTCCAGTGCATAAGCAACAGGTTTGTCTGGTCCTAACTGATAACCTGGAGTAGTCAGTAGACCATGCTTGGATGGAACAGGTCCTTCGCCTTCTCCAGTGTTTACAATTAAGAAGCATCCAGTACCGTACGTATTCTTGGCGTCTCCCTTGCGAAAACACGTTTGACCAACCAATGCAGCTTGTTGATCACCAAGTATTCCGCTGATAGGAACACCCTGTAAAAGGGAGCATGCAAGAACACCGTATCTAATCCAATATGAGTTTCATTTCTTTCGTCTATAAATTAATTGTAGCATCATCACCTTTCCGAGCTGGAACGAATTTCGGGTAAGCACTGTTTGGGTATACCCAGTGCTTGCAACAGCTTAGGTTCCCATTGAAGTTTTTCGATATTCATCAACAGTGTTCTTCCAGCATTGGTAATATCCGTTACGTGTGCCTGGCGTCCTGTCAAATTCCATACCAACCAAGTATCAATCGTTCCAAATATCGCTCTGCCTTCCTCCAAAGCTGCTTTTACGTCAGGTACATTGTCCATTATCCAACGAAGTTTGACTCCTGAAAAATACGTGGACACTGGAAGACCACAGAGATCTCTATATTGATCCCTGTTCTTTCCAAGTTTTTCACAAGTTTCCTTGGTTCTGGTATCCAACCAAACGATAGCGTTAAACAGAGGCTTGCCAGTGAACCTGTCCCATACAACTGTGGTTTCACGTTGATTGGTTATGCCGATAGCTTTGATTTGTGACTAGGATGAAACAATACCTAGTCAGTCCCATAAACACAAGTTTGGAGCACTACATACTTTTTGAATTCCCTTTGCTTCACACTTCTTCACTGTCTCATCAATACACAGTATGGTGTTGTGGATAATCTCCAACGGGTCATGCTCTACCCAGCCAGGTTGCGGATAAATCTAAAACCAACACCGCAACCACTCCTTTAGGCACAAAGAATACAAACACCTAAACAACGAACCTGCTTGTGCTCCACTTGATGAAACGCCACAGGTTCTCCCTGTTTGTTAAATAACATAAACCGCGTGGAAGTGGTTCCTTGGTCGACAGCTCCAACATATACGTCTTGCATTTTTGCTTCAAAAAATAAAAAATCAACAATGGAAGTAGTAGATACGCCTCAATTAGGCCAATCCACCTGTTTCTTCTTTCACCCTTGGATAAACGACGTAGAAATGGATGCGCTGCATGTCCCCTGTTTTTCTTCTTCCACCCGCATTTTGCAGAAATCTCCGATTTAGAGAGAAATTGTAAGCCTGATTTGGCCTGTGCGATCAAATCGCTCGACACCATTAACAAGGAGCGCTACCGCAACTTCTAGCAAAATTAATGGATTTTAATTATTTTCGTTTAGACACGAGTTAGAGGAGAAAGACTTTTTGGGTAATGAGTCTAAGTGTAAATATACTGGAGGAATTAACCGATTCCATGGCACCATCTGAAAAGTTTCTCTCGTGTAAAATTGTACAAAAATAAATAAGCACCGTTGTTCACCAAACAACTCTACTAGAAACATAGTAAAAAGACTTTAATTGCAACAAGCCGTCTCGTTTATGGAAGACCTGTGGTTGATCCTCTGTCAAACATTCGTCGCATAGCCGCACTTTCAAATATGAGTTTCCTTAGTTACTAACGAGTGCTACCAGTCAAATTGATGTTTTTACCAGAAAAGTTGATTCTCAATTAACATAAGCTGCATTCAATGAATAAAGACTATATTACTTAAATATTGAGAGGTATATTAAAAAAATGCAGCTGTTTCGAAAAACCACGGCCTATAAAAATTTAAGTTTCTCCAACTGTCGAGGTTAAAAAAAAAGTAAAACAGAATTTTAATCTCTAGGCCTAACACAAGTCGGATCTAAATTAGAATTTAATTATGCACAGCGAAAAGTTATCTATTTAAAGATGCCACCGCTCGTCTATGTAATTTTGCATTATTTTGTGCTTTAGCTCTGTCTATACGTGAAGCTTTAAATTTCCGTTTCATGGAATCTTTAATTACTTGAACGTCATTTTAATTTCATACAAGATATGAAAATTGCGAAAATTAATTTTCATCTAGAGTTTTTCCGTGTTCATGTATTGAATAATTTGTTATTGTCGCATTTAATTTTTCAGCTTTATTTTAGAGCTGTCTTTTACGTAACATTCTTCGAAAATCAGGAACAAGGAGTTAACAAAGGTGAAATGGTGAAGAGCCATCAAAGACAACGTGATTTGACAATGAAAAAGCTTTATAGCAGAGGAAAATAAGATAATGGAATAATGTCCTTGTATTTCGACGCTTTCATTTGTGGGAAAAGAAAAGGTCTCCCAACCTAGGAATGAGATGAAGCAAAATGACGGTGATACAACACAACAGAAAACCGACCAAAACTGGCAACCCACCACCCAATCTACCGATCATAGGTGGATATCGTCGTTGCGTTCGTTGGATCCACACCACCACTGCAGGGATGATTCCGTAGATACTGAGTCCTCCTAGCAAACCAGAGTTTTCCATCGCCACGACAAAGGCGTCGTGAAGAAAAACCGCAAAGAGAAACGGGATCACGAGGCTTCCTACAACCGCCAAAGGTCTACGCCATACATGATCCATTCCATGGAATATCCCTATGGATTGCGAAGCGTCGAAAAAGTCGAGGTACAACTCGACGCTGGAAAGAGAGACGCCTAGGAAGCTGGAAGCGATGGCAAACAAAGAAAAGATGGTGGTCACCACATTCACCAATTTGGGGTATCCAGTAGCCGCACTCAACGCCTTGGTGACAAAATCCGCAGACTTGGTGACGTTCTCAAAAGGCACGATCCCAAGTATGACGAGTTCCCAGACGATGTACATCAACAACGGAATCACACTACCAAGAAAAATGGCTTTTCGAACAACCACGACATCTTTGGCGTAAGAGACCAGAACAGGGACCACATTCTGTGCCATAAACGCAATGATCCCTACAGCTATAGCTCCCGGCCATATCGCTGACCAATCTTGATGTGCCTAAATATCATCATTACCACACGAAACGAGCTTGGTTGAGTTGTTTTTCCAAACAAACAATTATACATATATATATATATATATTCTTACCAACAAAGCAAAATTGACTTTTGGTAGTCCACATATAATTAGAATAAGAAATGACAATACAACTGCTCCAGTTAAGAAACGGTTCACATAGTCACACCATTTGGAACCTAGAAACACCAAAATACCAAAGCCAAACACAAATATCAAGGAAGCAATCCAGTGTTGGGGGTTTCTTTGAAGAACTGCGTTGCCTACAAGCACTAGAATATCTCCTCCACCTGCTATATAGGAAACTAACAAGGCCCATAGTATGAATAGATACAGACCACAAGTAATGACGCGACCTAACAAGCCCAGACTCAAGGAAGCGATGGAAAGGAAACTCACACAAGCGTTATCTTTGGCAATGGCAGCGGTAAACGTAGCTTCTAATACCAAGAGACTACTGAATACCGTAAACAACCAACAAGTGAAAAGGGCAACTATGGAAGGTAAGTATCCAGCGTTTATCGTTTCCAGTGGAAGTGCTAACATTCCTGCACCTATAACGGTTCCTGAATATAGCAAAGCCACTCCCCATAGTGAAGTTGTTCTGTTGCTATTTTCTTTATGTTCCCAAAGTTGTTGTTGTTGTTGTATATTCATCTACTAGTCGTTTTTTGTTTCATGGACTGCTTGTAACTTTGCTAAAATTTCTTGTCTTCTTCGTTCCAACGCCTCCAATTTTTCTCTCTCTGCTGCCGAAGCCGTCTTTTTGAGACTCGGGCCTTGTTGTTCCTCCCACACGCCAGGATTGCTTTCTTCTCTTTTCCTCTTTTCTGAAGATTGCTGACCAACAACTTGTTCAACCATTTCTCGGATGGAAGCTTCACCAATCATATTCTTCAGTTCCTGAAACACATCATTCTTGGATAACTTTGTTTGGACCAGCTCGTTCCAATCACGATATATAGAAGCTATTCCTTCCTTATTCAAGTATTCATAAAATTCATCTTTCAATTGATTTTTCTTCTTTTCTTTCTTCTCTTGAGCTTTTCTTCTATATTCTTCCAACAGAAGCTTTATATGCAGTTGTTTGGTGACTCCATTGGCTTCCAATACTTGGCCAGCGTTGGGACGTTCGCGATACAGCGTCTCTATCGTTGTATTTTCGTCTATTTCAAAGTTGAGTTCTTGCAAGGCTTTCTTCAAGGCCTTTTTATCTTTGAACACCTTTTCTTCCACTGTGTACATAAAGTCTTCGAAAATATCCACTGCATTTTGACCTCCTATCATCCAGGCATGAGAACTTTCTTCTAAAGGCGTCTTCAGTTGTTGAAACCAGTCTTGAGATACAATTTGGCTTTCGATTTGTTTCCAACTGGTCGACAACATTATTTCTCCTCTTTCCAACATTTCCTCCAAATGCTTTCGAAATGTTGCTCGTTGTTGTCGCTCCTTCATTTTCTTTTCTTCCTTTTCTCTCGCTTTCCTTTCCGCTGTTTTTCTCTCTGCCTCTCTTTGCCATTCTTCAAAAACAACCATTCTATCTACTTTATCCAAAGCATTCCAATCCGAATTATCTGCAAGCAACTCGGAAACTTCTCGAAAAGTGGAATGTTCATCGATCATCTTCCTCGCAGGTGCTGCTTCTCCTTCTTCCAACGGTTCTATTTCTTTTTTCAATTTCTTCCTTTTCGAAATATTCCAACATCTTACCTGAAATTGGTCTATCCTTCTCTGCCAATTCCGATAATACCTTGAATACTTGAGACATTCTTTCCTTTCGTTCCTGTCTACGTGCTTCTCTAATTTGACGTTCTATAATACTAAAATAAGCTCCAATCAAATCCTTTCGTTCCCTTTCATCTTGTAAGGCAGCATATCTCTCATCTTCTTGGATACTTGTGATTATACTTTCATCGCAATCTTCCAAAGTTTTTGCGCCTGGAGGAATCTTATTCGGTTGTATTTTCTCCTGTAGCATGCGTTCAAAGTCACTTCTAGCTCGAAATATTTTCTTGCTTTGTTCCAATTTCTTCTGAGAAGCACGTTTTGCTTTGTATTTCACAAAACAAGCATGTCTCTGTCCATAACTATCCAATACAAAGTATCTCGGATCCGAACAACAATAATACATCGCATCCAACCATCTCGAGTTTTCATCTATTCCATAATCCTGCAACATTTCCATAAAAGTCTCTTCCGCTTGTCGATTATCTTTGTGGTTATTCTGGACTGCCTCATTGGTTTCTTGCTCTTCTTCTTCGTCTCTCTTCTTCGTTCCTTTTTGGTGGTTGGACTTGCCGCGCTTTCTTTTCCTTGTTGCTTCCTTCAAGAAATATAGTTCTGCTTCTCTGTCCGTCATGACACGACCATCTTGATGTCTCGGTCGAAGTACGACATCTTGTTGGCCTCTTTTCAAAGAAACTTTTCTTTCTTCCCTCTTCTTTTCCTTGCTTTCATCCTGTTGTACCTTGGGTAGTGTCCATGAAGTAACCTTTGTCCGCTTGTTGTAATAATAAGGTTTTCCATCCCATGTTCGATACTCTATCCAGTCCTCCAACCCTTCTTCGACAGCTCCACTAGGCACCGGCTTTTCCCATCGTGACTCTCCAGTCGTTGGATTGAAAAAGTACGTTCGACCGTCCCTTGTTTTATATTCTTTCCACGGGGTGGTAGTAGTAGAAGAAACTGCATGACTCGCCGAAGTGCTTTCACCACTATTCTTGGCGTCGGACGAACTCACCGAAGTAGCAGAAACTGTGGTCGTCTTTTTCACGATGGTAGCGTCCACCGGTGGTTCCCAACGTGTTTCTCTTGTCTGTTGGTTGCAATAATATTTTTTCCCATCTGCGGTTTCCAACTCGTACCAAACCACGGAGGAGGATTGTGGTGAAGTAGTCGTAGTTTGTTGGTCGGTGGTTGGAGGTTCCCACCTCGACTCTCTTGTCACCACATTGTACCAATATTGTCTTCCATCTGCTGTTTTTGCAGTCTTCCATAAACTACTCGATTCCTTTTCTACCAACCAAGCTGGTTTGGTTAAATGTGTACCACGACCAGCCATATTTCTCTTTATTTCCAATTCGTAATTGTTGTGTACACACCACCAAAAACTACCACTACAAAACACACGAGTCTAGTGAGCACACCGACAAGAAACAACTACTTGGCACCAACCACCATCGCAACCACCACAATGTCCCAAACCATTCATTCCATCTTTCCATCTTTTCCAACATTTTCCTAGGGAAACCACCCATCTACTATTGGTGGTTATTCGGTGGCTTCTTCAGGTCCATCGATCCAAGACTTGATACCAAAAAAGAGAAATAGAAAACCACCTATAAGCGACACCTTTCGTTCGGATATCTTGGACGATAAAAGTGTCGCTCCTATCACCGCAATACCACTACATATCAAGTTGGCAAGCGTAGCACCGCTGATAATAGCCAAAGGAGAATGAGAAGAAGCCAACGCCATCGTCGCCAACATGGATCGATCACACCATTCCGCAGTAAAAATGAGCAAAAATATTTTCACCAGAACCGATAAAATGGAGTCTTGTGGCGCTTGCAATTTACCCACCAGCTTTTGAGCGTCGAGATATTCGGAAGAACAAGTGTCCTCTTTTTCCGGAGAAGAAGAAACCAAGGGATCTTTGCGACGGAATGAATTTCTTATCATTTGAATGCCGAAATAGACAAACAGAAAAATGGAACCATAATGCGTATACATGGCAGGTAAAAAATGCATCAACTAGGCACACCAAAACCATAAGATTAGTTCATTGAGAAAAAACATATCTAGGATCACTTACATTGCCTAGAAAACACGCAATACCGGTCATCATAGTGAGGGCTATCATGGCTCCTAGAAATACCAACCAAGGACGATATCGAGTAGCTAATAAAGCTGTGGCAAACATACTTTTATCTCCAAGCTCCGACATAAATACCATAGTCAGAGCTTCGATGAGACTGGAAAGAAAGGGAGAAGCGGAAAAGAAACCACGTCGTACAGTGGTGGATACCAACAAAGCAAGACAAGAACAACTATAAGGTCGCAGTAAAAAACGTGAACGCCTATAACTTGAATAACATAAACGAATATAATGGAAGAGACGTAATACAAGAGAAACAAAAACGGGTTTGTGGGGAAAAGAGGACTTTTTCACTTCTTCCTTATGATCGGAACAAGAAAAGATGACTAGATTTCGCGCTCGTCTTGTTTTGTTGAAACATTTGCCTAGTTTTCTGTGACTGGAATATATCGATATTCTATTTCGAAAGTAGTGGGGCGGTGAGAAGCCACACACCAACTTGGCACCGTCCACAAGAAATGCCATGGAATTGTTCTCCTCATCGTCCTCCTCGTCATTAAGGATCCTCGAAGAAACTGCGTTTTGTTGGATAACTTTTATCCAAAATACACATATCAATACATACATACACAATCTAGAAAGTGATGAGATTATCTGCAAATATGGTTGGCAACGTGAAGGATTTATAGAGTTGGTTGTGCTAAATGACCAACGTGAAACCAAGTCTTTGGATACAAGATTGTTGTCAACAAGAAAATACCTTTTGGAATAGTTTATCGCACACCCATAAATGGATGTCTTGGAAAGATTTTCTTGAGATGACGCAAAGAACGAAAGAAAGAAAGAGAGGAAAAAAATGCCGTTTCCCACGTGTCCTTTTGGCGCCCATTTGTTGGGATCGCGTTTCTGACGTGTTGTGTTTGGGTTGCGTCAAGTACTCGTATTGTCGAGCAACCAACTATGCCAACCAATGCGTTTCGTGAGAGAATGGAAAACTACTTGAAAGCGGTAGAACAAACCGCCAACGACTCGTTCCAATCGTCGCTGGACAAGAAGAAGAACAAGGATAAACTTGCGAAAAATTCAGCGGTTCAACAACAAGAACGCAAATCGGAACCACCCAAGGAGAATAGTGTTGTAAGAAATCGTAAGTTGAAACAATTTGTTGTATTCCAGATTTCTAAAAGTTGGTTGGAAAGAGTCTCTTGGAAAGCAGGTAGCGTCTCATTCCAATCCTCCAGTCGACAATAAGAAGCGTGGTGAGTTGTTATTATAAGCGCACAACATAACATAGTCTTATTATCTATAAGAGGAGAAACCCAAAGTGGATAGTCCTTCGAGGGATGCAAAAGACAAATGGAATCATGAACCTCCTCATCCAACGAAAACCGCTATTGGAGACGTGTCACATACACCGACAACCGAGGTGATTGAAAATAGTACGTATTTGCTCGTTTACATATCATAAATTCGGTCACTGATATTGCTATCTATCGCTAGGTCCACCAGTTCAGCTTGTCTCACCAACTCGTCAGAATTCCACGCAACCACACGTTCCAGTTCTTCGTTTGAATCCAACAGAAGAAGAAAAGCGGCCTGAAAAGAAGAAAGAATCGTCAAGAATGCATCCTCAAGAATTCAAAGATACGTCATCCTTCGTTTCATCACCTCGCAAAGTGCAAAATGAACAGAAAGATGACATTGTACAGAGCCCAAAAGTGACTAGTCTTCAGACATCTCATCCAATAGTAGACCAACAAGAGTCTCCATCAACGCAAGTCAACGATACGTCAGTTCCTCCTATTTCTGCCAAATTGAAACAGAAATTTTTGGAATATCAACGACAAAGACAAGTCCATCAACAGCATCCACAACTATCTGCTCCTCATCAAAGAGATTCTATAGCTTCTGTAGATGCACTGAATTCCAGCTATCCAAGTATGAATATGGAACAAAATGACAAACAAGGATTAAAAAGTGCGCATAACATGTCTTCACCTAGCCATGAACTGCGTATACAAAACGGCAGAGATGAAGTAGCAAACCGAAACAGCATTCAAAATGAAATTGCAGCATTGCGAGAACTACTTGAAAGTTATCGAGCAAAGTATACAAAGGATGCATTTCTTGATTTTTCTACGAATGACGTATATCATTCCAATTTGAAGACTCCTACCACGAATTATACATCCGCATCACTTGAAAGAGTAGAGGAGGTTTGCTATCCACCAACGGACAAAGAAGCAGAAAATATGACCAACAAGCAACAAGAGGACCATGCACATAGCAGTTGTGTTGTTGTATCTCCTGGGACGACATTTTCAAAGCAACAACATATTGTACAAAATTCTTTTACCTCTTCGTGCTCGGAACAAGATTGTGCAACGAATAACTTGCGTCTTTCAAGCAATGATGAGGACACCTCTGGATCATTTTTTGATCGACATTCAAAGCACATACAAAAATTGGAAAGCGCTCTATTTGCAGTATATCGAGGAGACACAAATTCATTTCTTGATCTAGTTTCCGAAACGTCGGGTAGAAATAATTTTGTGGACATGCTATTCTATTGCTTTAACATTTTACATAATCGATTCGATCCAAATTCAACGACCAACCAAAATGCTCAGCGTATCCAAAACTTGGAAATGAAACTGTTGGAAGAACGAAATGCAGGAGAGAAACAATTACGAGACATGCAAATCAAATCCGCAGCTATTCGCGATGAAATAGAAGACTATCAAGCCAAACTGAGCAGAACACAACTTGCTCTCCAAGTTGCATCCACGGAGAAACGACACTTGGAACATCGCTTTCCATCTCTACAGCTGTGTGGATCCGTGGAAGAAGAAATAGGGAAACTTGAAAGTCGACAAGAACAACGCGAGCGAAAACTGCAGTTGCTTGCCGCTCAAAAGGACCAAGATATTCGACAACTTGAACAAACACTTGCTGATAGAGACAAAGAGATTGGATTCGTGTATTCTGAAATAACGGAACTTCTGAAGAATATTGAACAAGTACAGGAAGCCTTGAAATTTGTCCACGCTTAGGGTCGATTACAATCGAGAATGGGAAACTTTATCCAGTTGTAATATTAACTGCAAATGGCACATTCTAACTTTCTCATCTTGCTCCAAGGGAATAATAAATGCTGGAGTTCTATTTATCGATCGCGCATTGGATAAGACTTTGACTAGTATGTCTTCTATCATATCTTGTAGATTGTCGCAGTCCAGCAGTGCTGTGGGCGGCAACCACAATCGACCGACAAGGGGAGTCCAAGCGACATGAGCTCCCACTGGATCCAATTGCTTGTCCAATTGGACCGTCCATTGATGCACCATTGCTGTAACTTGTTGCTTGAACGACGACGAGGATGGTGGAGGATTCCACGTTGCATGTAACAGAATCATAGAACCACCTGCACACAATTGCCAAGTGACTGTAGAAGAGTCATCAGCAGGCAAGGAAAACGAGCTATTCATATGCCTACTACCAACATCTTGCAGAGAATATTCTCCTTGGACAATACGTTTCTTATAGAATGGATGGGAGGAGTTGGCAGATGTACTAGTACAAATGAGTTGCAATTCCACAGCACCGTTACGCGGCAAATTGCGCACAGGCAGGACGCATAAACCAAATTGCTGTTTTCCATAAGCGTCGTACAATAGAGAAGCAACTTGTTGGGCATCTTGTGGTCGAGTGATGTAAGCATAGATAAATAGGATATCTTTCCAAGTACAAGGCAGAACTTGCATCGTCTGATTCACATTTTCAATACACAACTTGGTTTGCATTTCTATCGTCAATCCTGGTGGTATGGTCACCGTGGGAGGATACAACGGAAGAATTCCTGACATAAATACGAAATGTGGAAAGCAACAAGCCTGAGAATAAGGCCCAATACAAGGAGGTGCCCATTCCGAAATACTTTGAATATGAACAACTTTTCGTGGCTCTTCTCCTCCATGCTTCTTACAAACAAAAGCTTCCAACATAATCGTCGGTTGTGGTTTCCTAGATGTGACTTCTATACAAGCTCTACTCGGAGGTTCTACCAGTCCGAAATAGGAAGCATAAACTTCATTGACTCGCGCAAACAGACTCATATCGTCGAGGTATAATTGACAATAGAATACATCCTCTCGAGATAAACTCGATTCCTTGAGAGCTTCTTCCAACTCTTGTAATATGTCCTTGGTTATTTCTTCTACTAGCACTTCCTTGTTGGCCTCCCTTGAAAAAAGTTCCTGTTCCTTTTTATTATTGCCACCACCGCAACACAAAAAATAAGAAATGCGGTCTGTTTTGCACCAACGAGACTTGCAGCTGCACAAATACTCCAACCTCCTAGAAGAATCCATCGGAGTCTTGTCTTGAATAGGTGGACGAGTTTCCCTTTGTGTCGTCGGTTTTGGCATAGGCTTGATAGGCACCAGAGTTTTTATCCAATCCATACGATTTACATGAGGTGCTTTCTCCTGTAAGTGATATTTTTTAATTCTCAAATAGCCTATCGGTGCAAATCGATCCTCCGAAACGGTCACTGGTTCTGCTTGGTCTATAATCAATCGATAATAGAAAAGTGGGCAGTCCAATACCAAACTTTCCAATTCACCTCCTTCTCCACAAATATTCGAACCATATTTGCTTTCTAAATCCATCAACACAGGAACTAATTCTACCAAATGCTTTCCCAAGTGCTTGCGTGGATACAAACCCATCGAAGCTACCTTGATAACTATTGCGTCTATTCCAGACTGTAGCATTTCCAGCAACAATTCCTTTTGATTCCTTCTCCAAAGATATGCGATAGATTGTAGTCGCAATCTGGCACACACATTTTCTACTCGGTTTCGTTGATAGTCCGACAAGATAGCTCCAGAACAAACAGCTTCTACTTGAGGCATTTCCTGTTTTACTTGTAATAATAGTTGATACAAGTCTTCTACTTCATCCGATGGTTGACTTGTGTATCCCAACGTAGTCACTAGTGCCTTGCCTTGTGTGGACTTGCGAAACAGGGGCAGTTTCAAGGCTTTGGCATAAGCTTCCACAATGTGGTGACCGACTGTTTGATACATATAAGAGTCTGCATCTTGTACATTGGGATCTTCTGGACCCAAGTTGGCCAGTGCAACAACTTGGTGACCATAAGCAATACACTTACATATACTAAACAAACTATCCTTTCCTCCACTGATCAACGCCACGACTTTCATCTCTCTTTTTTGGGGATTGCTCATGATGTGGTTGTTCGTTTCTTGTCGTTATTTATGGCTATTGTCCTCGTCGACCTCTTCGCTTCTCCTAAGGAACAACAAGTGGTGTAGTAAATGGTCACATGTATTCAGACCACACAGAAACCACTGTCCTTTGTATTCTTTTCGTCCCTATCAACGCAAGTCGACACTCGCTTCGTTGAACGAAAATACTATTCACCGTATTGAAGAGCAAATTGGTTATTCATTTCGCAACAAACACTTGTTGAGACTAGCGTTTATTCATGCTTCTGTTCATTATGATATGGAGACTTGGGACAAGATCACAGAATCTACCAAAACAGACTTGGCAAACAACGAACGACTGGAGTTTTTAGGTGACGGCATATTCAATTTTCTGATTGCAGAGTTTTTATTTACTTGGTTTCCTCAATTGGATGAAGGTGGCTTATCGGAAATGCGTTCTTGTTTGGTGAGTCGTAAAGCTTGCGAAAAATATTTCGAAAAACTTCAGTTGGTAGAATATCTTGTGGTGAAAAAGGGATTTGAAAAGTTGAAGAATACGACATCGGTACTTGCCGGTGCTTTGGAAGCAGTCATAGGCGCCATTTATTTGGATGGAGGATTCGAATCGGCTCGCAAGTTTATTTATGTTCGTCTAGGAGAAACTATGTTGGATATGTTGCGTGATCCTCCTAGAAACTACAAGTCATTGTTGCAAGAATATGTCAATTCCCATAACCAACAAGTAGAATATGTACAATTGTCGTGCAAAGGACCTTCTCATCAAAGAGAGTTTATTTATCGTGTGGTGGTGGATCAGCAAATCATCGGACAAGGACAAGGAGTGTCGAAGAAGGAAGCACAACAAAAGGCAGCAAAGGAAGCTTTGGCATATTTCGGAGTATTGGAGAAACAAGAAGAAGAATGTCTACAAGATTTATTGGAGAAAGCACGAGAGAAGATTCAACAATGGGAACAAGTAGAAGAGAAGCAAAGTGGGCAACAACAACAAAAACAACATTTCGATTCCTTTTGGTCGCTAGTGAATCCAAAAAAAGACTGGAATGTTCAGTCTTGGAATTCATTTCAACATTTGATGCATCGAAAATACAAAAACATGCGAACTATTCAAGCTTCCATTGCTGTGAAGAATATTTTGTTTCCGTTGGCATCCACGTTTGACCAAAATGGAACGTTTGCTAGAGAGTCTTATATTCGTTGTCAGTTGGAAGCCATTCCTGCTGCTGTTGTGCCAAGTAAATATGGAGGAGAAGATATTTCCATGTTGGAATGTTTGCAAGTGTTGATAGAATTGAGTAGCGGTTGTACTTCGACTGCTTACGGATTAGCTCATCATTTTGCTGCCGTAGGATTTCTAAGGGATTGGTCGTTGTCTTATGCTTCACCGGTTGTAGAAGATTTGTTTTGGGAAGTTGCGCTTCGACAAAGTTTCTGTTATGCGGTGATGCCTCCTCTTATATCGAAAAGCAATCCGTTGATAGTTTTGGAGGATAAAATTCAAGGAATGGCACAACAAGTTGTAGCTGGCCCATTGATCGATTTCTTTATCACTTTTCCGAGGATAAAAAGAAACGATGACCAAGAAGAAGAAAAAACAAGTAGCGTTGGAATGTTTTTGGTACCGAAATCTTCTACCAAGGTACATAAATGGGTGACAGATAATAGAAATGAAGTTGGTCTACGAGCAAGTGGCTTGTCGTCGATCGTCTTTCATTATCAAGGCGGTCAATGGATTGCTCGCAACGAGTCAGAAATATCATTGGCGGTGTTGTTGTGTAAAACGTGGCACCTTGCTTGTATGAATGCCGTATATATTGGTCTGGCAAAGGCAGCGATAGAACAAGTGAAAGAAAATGAACATATGTATTGTATAGAATACTTGCAGTTAGAGTCAGGGTTGATGAGTATTGTAAAAGGATGGAATCAAGTAACTTGGCTAGAACAACGTCATGCGATATGTGATATGTTGGAAAGATATTATTTGACGATTGTTCCACAAGTTCGTCGTTTGGTGAGAACATGTTATGAAAAATATCCCGAGAATGCGCATTTGGAAAGGCTGAACAGAGACTGCAACGTGGGACTTTTCATGGAAGAGTTGCTTTGGTCGTAAAAGGAAGAAAAAATTCATTTTTGGCGGGCAAATCCGGTGCTCTCGACCAATTTGAATGAAAAGAGAGGCCAATGCCATAACGGATTGATTCTCCGATTGGCGGGCTTTCTGTCTATCTTGTCTCATGCTTGCTTCTCGTTTACTTGCAAGGGAGTAGGAAACGTATTCATGGAACCAGCAACTACCAATACACCGCTATCTACTCCTACCCTTGAAAAGCTTTTCTCCCCAACTCCGATAAAAACCAACAAGGATTCCGACCATATATCGGAACAAGAGAGAAACCAAACTACAAATCCTCATCCACTCCATGTATTACCTCTAGCAGAGGCTTTAGAATGTGCACTAAAGAATGGTCTTCCACCACAAAAGAGAATACTCTATCCTAGTTCGAAAAGAAAGAGTTTGTTACGAACGACGACGACGACAACAACAACAGCAGCTGCAAAGCCTAGAGAAACCGCTCATGCAACCACGGAAGAAGCCATTCAAGCGACTATGGAAAGAATAGGCCCGCGTCATCCTAGAATTTTAAACTTGATAGCTACTCGAGACCCTATGGATACAATAACTGCAGAACAGTTTTGGAATGCAAAAGTTGCTGTAGAAGAAGAGGAGAAGAGTGGCCAGCCATCGTCTTGTTTTTGGGAGACAAGGAACCGCCATCATCATCATCATCCTACAACAAGTCCTGGTAGAAGAATGTTGCAAGACGACCCAAGGGATACGGCAGTGGATGAGGAGGAGGAGGATGCTACGAGTACTAGGCTTTGGAAAACCCCTATGAATGGTGGTGGATATAGTTCTGCAACGACGCCTTGTACAGTCCAAGTTGACTTTGATAATATTCCACAGGCAAATGAAGAAAATGATGACTTGAGTTTTTCTTATGATATACCATCTCCCCAGAACGAAGATGAGCATATGTATGTACAACATCCTCCTCCTTCTCCTCCTCCTATGCATGACCAACAGAGACATCCTTACAAAATACAACATGTTGCAGGAATGACGGTAGGCTTGGACTCGAATGAAAACAGTTCACAGCCGTGTAAGAGACCTAAAACCACCAAAAATGTGCAAAACTTTGGAAGAAGAAATGCGGAGAATAGACAGCCACGTGAACTTCGTTTTCTGCCTGCATCTCGTGAAGGCGATGGATTGAGGGAGGTTGGTTCTGGGTTGAGAAGAAGTCAAAGAACTCGTTTTCCTGTATTAAAATTTTGGAAGAATGAGACTATTCTTTATGAGAGAAGAGATTCGCGTCAGTTTCCTACTATTGCAGGCATATTGGCTTATCCGGATACACCACAAGAAGAGATGGAAGAATTGCGAAAGAAAAGACGTCGTCGAGGTAAAACGCATTCCCGTAATACAAGGAATAGCGATGATACAGAAACTTGTAGTGAGGAAGAGTCCAGCTAGTCAAGTATCAAATAAGCAGAGGATACCTTATATAGAAGAAGGAAAAAGATACTATTTTGGAATGGAATTATTATTACTACTACTACTTTTGCAAATAAAGCAACTACTTGTGGCAACTTTTATTCCAGACAACAAGACAATTTTTTTGGCAAAGATGGATAATTATTCACGAGAATGTAACCATCGATACGCTTTCTTGGCAACATAAACGGTTGCCCCAATAGCTGCACTAGCTGCCAATATTTTCGAAACGATCAACGCATAATGTACCACCGCTGAATGTTCATAATAACCAGGACAAGCCAATTGTGGATGCAAGCCAACACCTACCAACATTTGAAAGATATCTGCATCTTCTTGTAATCGAAAGGAAACTTTCACGGGATGAGGCAACCCCAAATGCTCACAAAAGTCTGCCGGTGATACTTCATAATGCGGTGAGACGCTGGGCAAATCTGCTTTGGTGGCAACAAACACGACTGGAAGTAACGGACGTAACGCTGCCAAGTTCTGATAGAGACGTGCCACATACGAAAAGGATTTCGGGTCATGAATATCATATAATAAACAGGCAACGTCACAAGAATCCAAACTCAGCGATACTTTTTCCGTGGAATCTTCCTTGTTCTTCTTTGTTCCTTCCGGAGATACGAGTCTCAATAGATTGCTCGTAATTTCATGCTCTGGAACTTCATACAATGCCAAAGAACGATAACCACCGCCTTCTTCTTCCGGAAGAAGGATTCGACGACAGGCAGCCATATTTCTTACTGTCGGCTGATGCTCTTCCTTGTAAGGCAAACCAACCAATGCTCGCAACATGTTGGTTTTCCCACAGCCAGGGCTTCCCATCACAAAAACTTGGAAAACATGACGACTTACACTCTTCAACCGACGATCCTTTCTCCTTCTTCTAGAAAGTATATATGCACTACTCAAATCACTTTCATAGCCAAGATATACCAAAGAATGGAGAGCAGTTTCGTAGTCATCCAGTAAATAAAGAGTCCATCTGTCTAGAAAGCCATTTCTCGTTATTTTCGACTCTCCTCCTTGCGAAGGAGGCTGTTCTTCTACCAAACGAACTCCATACTTTTCTTCATCCCAAACTACAAAAGGGACAGTGGAAAACAGCTCCTTGCACTCTGCTTGAGATAATTTGCCATCCTTGTCCGTATCAGCTCTATCAAACAAATCCAATAGAAAGCGAGTTGCTTGTTCCGACAATTCTACACATTGATCGTCCGCTTTTTTCAAGTCCAACTTGATATAATCGGGTCTCAATAACAGGTCATCATCATAGCCAAACTTTCTCAATACAGCCCAAGTAGTTTCCAATCTTCCTTTCTGAATAAACAGTTTGTGTAAATAAAGAAAGCCGTTCAAAGTAACAAAACCATTGGCGTCTAGGCCATCGGTGGTATTGTCTCGAACCACGTTTTTCACACCTTCTCGTTCCTTTGGCTTGAGTTCTACTCCGAAACATTCATATTGAAACTGGTTGAGTTCTTCGTCATTCAATACTCCATCTTTGTCTTTATCACACAATCGGAATATTCTCTTCAATGCAGCCACTGCATTTGGTTTGAGAGTGTGTTCATTCACATCATATAACGGCGCGGTTGGATGAATCACCGCCTTTTGAGCATAATAAAACAGTTCTGCAATATTGAAAACCTGTTTGGCGGAACACTCTATGCAGACATCCACTTCTCTAAACTCGTCCATAATAGGTTTGATGAGGTGTTCCAAAGAATGATCGGCGCCAATTCCTCTTACATCTATTTTATTGCCTACAAGTACCACAGGAACAGAAACACCAAGTCTCCTCAATGTAGGCAACCAGTAAGAACTTGCTCTATCGAGCGTCTCTCTCTTGCTCACGTCATAAACAAGTACCAATACGTCTGCTTTGCGGATTTCTTCTTCCAATTTGTGTCTTTCTTCAGGTGACGATGACGTATCTACGATGGAAACGTGTACCTTTTCCGGCGTCACTTCAGGAGGAATGACAACGGTAGGTAACACAGGTTGGACTTCTTCTTCAAAGCTCTCAGAAATGAGGGTCTTTATTAAGGAGCTTTTTCCTACTTTCGGGTCTCCTACTACAACAATACGAACGGAAGGCTTCATAACTATTGGGTTAGGATGTGAAACCAACGATAGGAAATGCGATAAGTGCGCAACGACAGTTTCTCAACGCAGCAATCGCCGACAAAATAGAGAAAAAGAGGGTCCGTTGGGCATTTTTTTTGGCGCCTTGTGGCAAGTCTCTCTAGTCTCGTGGTTTATTATTAGTGTTATTATTGTGGTGGTGAAGGATGACGGTTATAGATAGTTTAAAAAGTCATTTGGACAACTTGCGTACAGCGAATATGGAAAACGTGCACAAAGTCGTGCTTCAAATAGTACAAGACCCCGAGGTTCACGTGTTTGGCGAGGTGCTACAGGAACCAGCTATTCTGCAGGTTGGTTGGTGGAAATGCTGCAAAGCACTGTGACTTTGACACTGTTCTACTAGTTGAAACAAGATGAAAGTTTTAAAGAATGGATCCACTTGTTGGAAATATTTGCGTATGGAACGTGGAGAGATGCACAAGGTAGGTGCGACTTGGTACACAATCTTGGAGTACCAGGTCTTTCTTTTTGGTTTCCAATATTATTTTTGTTGGCTAT
This sequence comes from Galdieria yellowstonensis, assembly GCA_026122205.1. Classification (NCBI taxonomy): domain Eukaryota; phylum Rhodophyta; class Bangiophyceae; order Galdieriales; family Galdieriaceae; genus Galdieria; species Galdieria yellowstonensis. The sequence goes on along the minus strand of JANCYU010000002.1, from coordinate 28,915 downwards.
AGATTGTAAGCTTTGGAGTATTATTGGAGATGAAGCCAAGAAAAAGTTGCAACGACTGACAATAGTACAGTTGGCTTGTCAACAAAAACAACTGCACTATTCCACGATTATGGAAACCTTGGGAATGGACTCTGTGAGAGAGTTGGAAGATTTGATCATAGACTGCATAGAATATAGACTAGTGCGAGGGAAGTTGGACCAGAAACAACAGTTGTTTCAAGTGGAATGGACTATGGGAAGAGACGTTGCCACCACAAGTCAGTTGGATGAGATGATCGATGGGTTTTGTCGTTGGGAGAACAATGCTCAGTTGCTACTGCAAAAACTGAATTCGCAGGTATGAAGTGTTGAGTAACTTTCGGAAGTGATTGGTAAACAAGCTTTCCAGTTGTCATACATACAGCAGAAAGAAACGGAATTTGAAATGGAAAGAAGCACTTCGATCAAGCAAATGGAGTCTGTACAGAGACAAGTAAGAGAACAACATTCGAAACAAGAGCAGGATATGGAAATGCAGACTTGCAATGAAAGAAGAGATAAAAGGTGAGTGATGTGGTGGAACTACTTGTTGTTGTGGGTTGACGCAGCAATCATTGAAATATATATATGTGTGTAGAGCGAAAAGAAGGTCGGGAACTTTACATCGTGGCAGTCAAGAGGAATTGAAATAGCAGTCGTGGATATTGTAGACCAACTTGTATTTGTTCCATGTTGTTATCGTAGGTTTTTAGAAACATTCACCTTTATTTGATCGCCTGTGCCTGTTTCCCCATGAAAAACCCTCTGTAAAGAAAAGGTCGATAAAATTCTCTGGTGCCACAATTTCCCAAAATAGAAATTTCTATTCAGAGCCCACCCACCGTGGACACACAACGGAGGAAACTACGGCATGGACTTCCACGTAAGTAGCGCTTCGTCGTCACACCGCAGCTTAAAAAATGCAATTTGTCTCCCTACTATTTTAAGCAAACTGTCCAACAGCGTCCTGTCTTGTTTCTTTGGATCTTAAATACGTAGCGAATGTTGTTTTGAACTTGGAGACAGTTTGTTGCAATATACTTTCTACAACGGAAGAAATTGCAACTGTGTATTTCTACGGAGAGATCCAACCTTATGAGGACAAAGAGGTATACCTCGTTTGTTCCTCAGGTAGGAGATAAGACTTCACCTGGCATTGCAAGACAAAGCCGACAAAGAAGAAGAAAACAGCTTCATAGGAAGCGAGCTCGCAATAAAGTTTCCACAGACTCGGACTGCCAATCGGATCTGACCCAGCAGACAAAATATGATGCAGAATGCAACAGAGAAGCTAGTGCGTCGGGTAGTAGTTTGTCAAATAGAGAGCTCACTGTAGAACATAGTTGTGCACTATCTTCTATGGCACCTTTCAAACCTGTGGAGAATCATGCTCGTCGTAGGCAAAATCGCATTCCACACTCCATTCCAACCACCATAGCCTCCAACAGAATGATGAATGAAGTTTTCCATGACGAACAAGTATCCGAGCCGAAGGATGATATTTCTAACTTGACAACAACAACAACAACAACACAGCATGATAGATGGATGATGCAACCATCTTGTCCACCACCAGATGAGTTTCTATTGGAACCAACGTTTTTATCACAAAGCCCGCCTGAAAATCTAACAGCAATACTTCATTCTGCTGTGGAACTATTGGATGACTCTACAACAGCTGGTTTATCCTTTCATTTGGATAGCTATACAGGACCAAACTGGATATCGGATAATCAGGAGCAATTGATTGATTTGGAAGAAAATAATATCGTGCCCAACAGTAAAGCAGAGTCTTCACCTTATTCTTTGTTTGGAAATTGGACAGAAGAAGACATCCAAGGTCAAGCAGTAGAAGAAGAAGAAGAAGAGAAACAGAGCAATTCGATGGAATGTCCGTTGCAGCCATCCCAATCATCCACCAATCCGATTTCAAGTGAGAGATCAAGTGACGAGGATATATTTGATGTCATCTGGCAGTCTTTATTTGAGCCCCATCGCTGTCATGAACAGAGAAAGATCGCTACTCCTGAACAACAACAACAACAACAACCACAACGATTCCAAGCGACTAGTGCTGATCCAAGGCCTTCTTCTTGTCCGGTGTCAAGAGAGAAGAAGTTGAACAACTTTTGTTCTCCATTTTTGAGGAGATTATATTCTCATCACTGACGATGCCTTTCATTCATCATGAATGGCGTGGTAAACTACTTTTGAAAAATGCCATAGTAGACACCCTCGTGTGTTTATTTCTAGTATGTATGTATATACAGGGAAATAAAGAGGCAATTTACTATTCACGCTCCTCTTATCAAAGACATATACTGCGTAGACAACATCAAGAAGAAGAATGATTCGAAAAAGAAGAATGCAGCCTTGGAATAGGCGATTTCTTGGATAGTCCTGCTCGAATCGGTCTCACATGTAACAAACGAGAAGACTCCAACTTTGCCTGACTTGAAGATGAAAGACCACTGCGAATAGACCTGACTGGGATATTCGATTTGCTGTTGTTGTTGTCCGATTTCACACCTTTGGTCGTTTTTGCTTTCGTTGCTTTCTTTTGTTTGGGTTCTACTTTCACTTTGGTCTCTCTTCCTTTGGGAGTTTTCTTGGTAGACTCTTGTCTTGCCTTTTGTTTCTTCAGAGTGTCCTCGTTCAAAGAAGAGTCTGAACTTTCACTGTCTTCAAAAGTACTCGACTCGGCATCGCTGCTAGAAAAGGAATCATCATCGTCATCCTGGCTTTCACTGTCTGATTCTACCAATACTTTGGAGTCTCTTTTTCGTCTAGAATTTGATTGCTTTTCATCCGCTGTTGTAGAGGGTTTTTGCCCTTGGGGAGTTGCCTTTGTTTTCACTGTTGTGCGACGACTAGGTCTACTATTATTGCTAGGAGTAGTGGTATGAAGATTGCTCATGGGTGCTTCTTCATAGCAATCATCCTGTTCATTTTCTTCGACTCCTTGCACCAATAAAAGCGGAAGATTTTCTTTGTTATCTGCATTTTCAGTGTCGGGAGACTTGGTCAGGTTGGACGATGGAAGAGATGTATTTCTATTATTTCGGGTAGTTGCAGGTAGTATAAAGTCGGATGAATCGGAATCAGTATCCATATTTCAACGCCACTTTGGTATCTAATTGCACAGCATCAAGATATCCACCAAGGAGAACACTTGGCAGCGAAAGAGAGGAATGCACGCACCAAGAGACCAATCATTTGAAATCAAGCCCCCCGCCCGCGCTTTCTTTCCCTCTCTCTCGTCATCTCTCGTCATCTCTCTCTCTCTCTCTCTATATCCACGTCTGGTCGTTGCTACAAGGAACGTGGAGCAACAACCATCTTCTCCTCCACATTCTTGGTCTCTTTGTGGTTTCAGACTATGTCGTCTTGTTATATGTGCGCGCAACTAGGTGAAAAAGAAACCGGTTGAAAACGACAACTTGTCAGCCCACTCACAGAAAGTCCAAACCACAGTGCACGAAAAGTATATCATCTCTCTTGCACCAACAAAGACGAAAAAGATACCTTGGAAACTTGGAAAAAAGAAAACACGAGTGCAGAGAGTGGGATTCGAACCCACGCCATCTGGGATGACTGCGACCTGAACGCAGCGCCTTAGACCGCTCGGCCATCTCTGCCCAGTTTCCATCAGTAAGGGGGTAAATGGAATTTTCTAGGGAATGTCAACGACGGGACGAGATCCATTTCGAAGCAACGAATGGAACATTCCATGTTGTGGAAACATGTAGATGTCTCGAAGAAATTTCTACGCATACTTTAAATAGCCATGTGGATGTCGGTGTATCGTGACAAGATCGTGGATTGATCAACAACCAACGAGAGCAAGCGAGCTACTATTTGGCGTGTCATCATGAGCGAGTTGGTTCGACCTGGTCGTTTCTTTGATAGCAGTTTTGGAGACTTGTTTTCATGGGCAACCGACCCTTTTTATCGAGATATCTGGTCTATCACACCACGTAGTTTTGAAGGTCAAACATGGTCGCCTAGGATAGACCTTGTAGAGAAAGACGACTGTTTCTTGGTGAAAGCGGAAGTACCTGGAGTACCAAGGGAAAAGATCAATGTAGATTTGAAAGGTGATATTCTAACGATAACTGGGGAGAAGGAAGACGAGAAAAAGTCGGATGAAGAACGGGAAGGTACCGTGTATCATAGAATGGAACGCTCTTATGGGAAGTTTGAAAGGTCTATCCGGCTTCCAAAGCACATCGATAGGAAGGGAATCAAAGCAAGCTGCAAAGATGGAATGCTGACGGTTACTGTACCCAAGAAACAGGTGGAGAAAGCAGAAAGCCAAAAGATAGAGATTGCGAACGAGTAGAGCACCTTGAGTTTGTTTGTTGTGTATAGATAAACATTGAGGTTGTGTTTTTATTTTTGTAAGATATTCCATTTCCACTCTGCTATACAATTCCACCAAGTATATTTAAAGAACAAGATACAACTCAAGATCGTACAAAATACAATACACAACATAATCAAAAGTAGGAATACACCATCCACCCATACTTTGTATCCTCTTCTACACAAAAAAGCTGAGAAGCTGCTCTCTGACATATAATTACTAGTCTTACCCTTCAATCTCATCGAATGGGTCCTCTATATATTGTGGTTGTTCTTTCCAGTTTTCTTGTATCTGAGGATAAGAACAAGTAGAGGAGGATGAAGATGCAGATATTTCTTCCGTCCCTTTCGTGTGGTTGGCTTTCCTCTTTCTTACGATGGCTGGAGAAGAGGCTGTGGATAGCGAACTCAAGTCTACGGAAGAGTCAAAACCTCTTTCCTGCGAATGTTCTGCATTTCGCTGCATTCGACGCAAGAAAACCTTTCACAACTCTTATCATTCTTCTTGCAAGTTTTCCCATTCTTTGGTGTACTTACCATTGCATGTGCCTTTTGTCTTTGTTGAATAAACTTTGAGGAAATTCGATGTCTCTTCAAGAATCCATCCCACTCCACATCTATCAAGCCTATTCGACGCACGATTGCTTGCTTCACTCTTTTCGCAAACTCCGCTGCCGTTTCATTCCTCATAATTACCAAATTGAGCTATATCGTTGGCAACAATCCCCAAAACTTACTCTTTTCTTTTCATCGGTTCCAAATAATAAACATCCGCCACAACTGCCCACGAGGTCATCAGATCCCACACATGCCTTAGGAAACCACATTGACTAGAATCCCAATAAGGATTGGCATATCTCTTATTATACTTGATAGCGATAGGAACGACTTGTGCACCCAACTCAAAACTTCCTTTTTTAAACATAATGCAATATTCATTATTCACACAAGTTCCTTCTGGAAATACCAACATGGGTTCGTTGTCGGGATTCCTTACATGTTCTCTCAACAACTGTTGTACAATATGTCGGTCTCTGCCTATTTCCCTATCGAACCATATGTGGTTTTGAACTCTCATCAACAAATCTTGTAAAATGCCAGCAAATCCGCCGTGTCTCTGACCGATGATACTAAAAGTATAGTCCTTATACAAGACAATAATATCGATGAGGCTGGTATGGTTAGCGACGTAGATTTGATTTGCTCTTTTCTCCGGTCTCTTTCCATGGAATCTCACGACACCGCTCCACGAAGCCAAGAATACCGAAGCTAGGAAACGAAGTAGTCTTTGTTCCAAACGACTTCTATAATTTCCTCTAGGAAACACAAATCCAACGAGAATAAACAATAATAAAAACATGAAAACACCACTACATAAAATAGCCAGTCTCATAGGCAGCAGTATGAAATATCTGACCCACAAACTGGCAATCCAAAGCGGCACCAATAAAAGTGGCACTTGGGAACAGTTTCTTGTTAAAAAGTTCCAAGGTTTAGGAGGTTCTGAAGAAAAGCACTTGCTCAAAGAGTCTCCTACCAGTGCGTCTGCAGCTTCCGATAGAAAAGTAAAACTATCAGGAAAGTCAAACACCAAGTCCTCTCTTCCCGGTTGTCTGTGGTCTTTTGCTTCGTAGAAAATTCCTTCCCATTCTCCAATTCCTCCAAACTCCAAAGCCGAGTTTACCTTTTTTATTTTCATAGCGTCGGCTAGTTGTGCTGCTCTATCCTTTGCTTGGGTTCTCTCTGGGTCCCTTCCATAAATGAGACGTGAAGCTATACTCAATAGTTGCAAATAAATAGAACGAAACAGATAGCGGTTTCTCAATAACAACATTTCTATAAAAGTAATTACCAAACTACAACCACAATAACCGCACAACGACTATCTATTCAACCACCACCACACCGCTGACCAAAGAGACTTCATGCGATGTTTGTCCAAAGCGTATCTCCGTTTCCTGGAAAGCCTTTGGGTTTACGTTGCTGTAATATTCAACAAAAGAAATACTGGATAAAACAAAGATACAATAATATAGTAGTATTTCAAGTAATATGTGCAGCTAATTCGAAACAGTCTTTGTACCGAATTCGTCCCTTGCAACGACAAGTAAGTAAGAAAGTGTCTGTGTATTCTTCTCTTGTCTCCTCCAACCAACACAATAACAACAACAACAATCTTCGATTCTCTCTCTAGGAAATAGTTGAGTTTACAAATATTTGCAACCAATGTTTTCATACACATCCTCCATGGAAGTTGTTACTGCGACCCATATTCTTTTGTAGGTGGCCATTCCTATATATTTTGAATAGAATAGTTGATGGGTGGAATTTATATCTAGTGGAAACATTTCTTGGTCTATTGTTGTTGATGAATAGAAAAGAATCGCAAGATGACTCGCTTGATCAAGTTCTCGTGGCACAAGAAGAGACAACTGGCAAGTATCCATTTCTAGGTAATATGTGAATAGACCAAACAATATATGTATATATATATATTATGTAGGTCGTTTAGTGGGTGTTGTTCAATTGTCCACTATTCCCCAAGGCTCTCAAGTTTTCCAAGCATTCTCCAAAGAGCAACAGGACGATGACGAGCGAATTCCGTATATTTACAACTTGGCAGTACTTCCTTTTGCAAGAAGGCGTGGCATTGGACGCAGTTTATTACAAAAGTGCGAAGAAATTGTTCGAGAAGAGTGGAAATATGGCAAGATTGGACTTCATTCGATTGTCGGCAATGAGGTAGCAGAGAGACTGTATCAAAGTCTTGGGTATACCAAAAAAGGTTGCGATCCATTTTGGGTAACTTTTTTGTGGATTGCGAGAAGAAATTATTGGGAAAAGGAATTGCATTAAGTTTTATGATTGCCTAGTATGTATAAATATTTTAGGTTCCCATATAGGTTGCAAGTGTTTCCAATCCATTTTCGAAAAGGCAATAATCGAACGAATCATCTGGAAAAGAAGATTGGTGGATATGTTTACTAGTTGTGTGGAAATATACTTACTGTAAAATTCTCCACCCAAGGCTTTTCCGTAATAAGATAATCAAACGAGGACAAGTTCTCTATATTTTCTTGACGTGAATAGCTGAAATTTTTTTCAAGTCTTTGCACTAGTTGTATATGATTCCAAGTAATGTCAATGCAACAAACACAACGAATATTCTAAAATTATTACTTACAATATCTTGAAATTCCAGTCATTGCAGCTGCAGGGTCAATATGAATATATACTTTTTTGCTCATTCCATTCTCTTCCCCTGCAACTATCTGATGCAATGTTTGCAAGGCATCTGCACCAGGATAATTATGAGAAGAAATCCACACCCAAAATAGAGAAAAGATAAAGTTCCCTATCAACAGAAAACATAAACCACCAAACATCAGTGCTCCAACCAGTCGATGCTTATTTCTTCTCTTTCGTAAATATTCGAATCCTACTGCAGCACATATATTCCATAAAGGAACGACATAGAAAATAAATCGAACTTCTTTGTGGGATAAGCAAGAATAAAGAAGAACATAACCAAACGAAATGATATAAAGTGGCCAAGTTCTTCTATCTGCCAACCAACCAATACTTAAACCTCCTAAACCTCCTCCCATCAACAACTTTGGAAGAGCATGTGTCATATACCAACTAGGAGGAGAGGTGCCCCAGTGCTTGGAAAGTCCTCTTATAGCATTGAAATGAAAAGCTTCCCATTCTGGAAAACATAAGCGACTCCAAAATATAGAATCGACAACTATCGATAGAATTGTTCCGAATATGGCTCCAAATATACCATATCGAAGAATATTCCACACGAATAGCAGCAAGGCTTCCTGATTCTTCTTATGATGAGGAGGACAAGATAATATTTGAATAACAACTAGAACGAGAAATACAACTGCACCCAACAATATTATTTCCGATCGAAATACAACACAAGTAAAGGCAAGAATAAAAAAGGACAATGGAATATGTCTTTGTTCAAGGATGAGAGAAAAAGAAATATTCGTCCACACTAGAGCAAAAATATTCGGTAACAATCGAGAGCCATAAAATAACAAGTGAAATTCTGTACAAGTAATCACGAGAAACCAGTTTCCAATTGCTTTTCCAAAACGACAACTCACTGTCCTTTCCAACAACAGGATGGAAGAAAAGACATATAACCACAAAGTACACCGAACAGCAAATAAACAGGTAAGAGGAGTCCATTGGAAAATACGTTGCAAAGGAATAAGAGGAATGGATAGCAATAAAGCTCCTATAAAAGTCCTTGGAACCTAGTCATCTACTCCTGAGAAAGAACAACTCCCATTCAAACCATACTTGCCACACCAGGGAACGAAAAGTGATCATACTGAGATAACTGAAGTGGATGAAATATCAAATCATACGTTGCTTGCATATTAAAACTTTCCTCTACCTGAAACCAAAAAAATACACACACACACGAGGTTGGCAACGTTTTCTATTCTATCATTGCACTCTCTTGGGTACCTTGGTAAAAGGAACAAAGTAGAGATACGCCAAACCCAAGATAAATAACAAACTTTTCGATAGTAAACTAGTCGCTTCAACTTGGAAGAAACGCATCGAAAACTAGTGTTTGTATATCGCGCGAATATCGTTCGATCCAAACCAACGATGACTTGGGGAAAGAATGAAATGCAGTCGACACCCGCTCAACCTCCCGTCACAAGACTAGAACAACCAACAACTATTGCAAAAGATAAAACAAGAAAAGATAAAGTGGAGAATGGTGAATTGGACGCTTCAGAACAAACAGAATCCAATTCTCTCGACTTGGAAGAACACGAAAGTGGTGCTGTTATAACACTTCTTCCAGTGGAATTGGAAGAGCACTCGGACACCCTAGCAGATGATAGCAGTAACTTAATACTCGCAGCAGGGAAAAATTCACAGCCTTTATTTGGTTTTGAACACTTCGATGAAGCCCAAAGATATGCAATAGGCTGTTTGGTAGTCAACGTGCTCTCCAATGTGTTGAATGTCGGTGTACAAATTGTCGTGTATTCTTCCTCTTCACAAGAAACTATTAGAAGAACCAAGGACAAAATTCAAGACGATAAACAGTTTGCCAATCGCTTTTCCAACTTGTTACTTGGCTCACTGGGATTGAAGGAAGAAGCCAAACAAGCCATACTTTGCATACCTTCTCTTTGTCTAGAAAGTGACAGTCTAGAAGAAACAAAAAGTCATTGTGTGCATCTGTTGGGTGATATGTCCTATAGATTTTGTGCCATTCAAGCCTTGGTTCAAGTAGCAATTTGTGGAGGCAAATATGACGCTCGAGCTAGAGTCATCTTACAAAAGACTTGTTCACAGCTCTCTATTGACTGGAACAAGTTTGCAATGATTGAAATGGCATTGGCTGTGCAACTCTTTGAGACAAATTCTTCTATATCGGAAGAACAAGATGTGGATGAGGAGGCTGAAGAAGGAGAGAGACCACCTGTGGCAGCGTCTTCTTATCAACAACAAATAGATGATGCATTGGAAGATGCCTGGGATGATGAAGATGCAAGAAAAAGACTAGAAAAGTTGAGAACAAGAAGAAGAAGAATTCGAGCTTTGAAGATTGGAGGAGTTACAGTTGCTGGAGGAGTTGTGTTTGGTTTAACGGGAGGTCTTATTGCTCCTTTATTGTTGCCTGCACTTGCTGCAAGTGAGTATTTGTAGTAATTTATATATGGAATTTAGAATAATAGGAATATATTTCGATAGTGGGTCTTGCATCTGCAGGTACTTTGGCTGGTACAACTGTCGGAACTACGATTGTAGGATCTCTTTTTGGTGCAGGTGGTGCTGCTTTGACTGGAAAGAAAGCTCGTCGAAGAACAAGTTCTCGAGTGAAAGAATTTATGGTAACTTGCATTACTCGTCTATACTTCTCATTGTATTGAGTTATGCCTAGTTTGAAAGAGCGGATGGAATGGATCCTAATCGTGAAGAAGGAGGCTCTATATATTCTTATACTCCAGGTCTTCATGTTTGTATTGGAATTCCTGGATGGCTAGGCAAGTCGGGAAGTAGGGCGGGTTCTTGTGCAGCAATATTTGCGCAAGACTTTGAAGACTTGCTTCCTTGTTCCGAGCGTTTTGCTTTGCGATGGGAATCGAAAAGGCTAAAACAAATGGGACGAGCTTTTGCAAAGTTTTGGGCGAGTAAAACAGCACAATTTATGGCTCAACAAGCAGTCACTCAATTAGGTGGAGTATTTTCGTTGATAGCTGGTGCCTTTTTGGCTGCAGTTGCTTGGCCTCTTACTGTGATATCTGTTATGGATTATATCGATAATGTAAGTGCTATTGTATTTTGGATAGATTATCTACTAAGGATAGTAGCCATGGTCTCAGCTCATTTCAAGAGCAGATGGAGCAGGAGATACTTTAGCTGATGTTTTAGCAGAAAGATGTCATGGAAATAGACCAGTCACTTTGGTTGGATTTTCTCTCGGTGCGAGAGTCGTATTCAAGTGTCTACTTTCGTTAGCAGATAGACGTTGTTTCAATGTAGTGGATCATGCGTTTCTTATAGGAGCACCAGTTACTGGAAGTCCTTCTCAATGGAAAAAGGCAAAATCTGCAGTTGCTGGTCGTTTGGTCAACGCATATTGTGGAACCGATTGGGCACTGACATTCTTTCATCGGTATGTAAAGTTTATGTGTGATTGTCCTCACATTATTGACAATGTCACTTGTATGATAGTGGAATGGCCAATAGTGCTAGCAGTGTAGCTGGTATTCGTAGAGTAAAAGTGACCATGAAAGCACAGATTCCTAATACAGCTACGAATACGAGTCACCAGGAGATGGAACATGCGGACGATAATTCCAACGATGAGAGAATCATTTCCAAGGAATTGGTGGAAAATGTAGATTTGGCAGCTATTGGAGTACAAGGACACAAGGACTATCGCAATCTATTGCGTCGCATATTGGAGTGTATTGGAATTGGAAGTGGTCACATTTCTTTACCTCCAGCAGTGATGCGCTCCAAGGCCTTGTCTACGCGATGGATCGATGAGGATTTGGAAACTTTGACCAAAAAACACGGAAAGAAATCCAAATTTCGTCACTGGAAAACCCCTACTGAAGCACAATGGCAACAACGACATAAAGAAATGGGAACCAATGCAAATGCCTTGTTGGTAGCTGGAGACGATGACGAAGAAGAAGCAACCGCAGATAACAACGATGATCCATGGAATAATAACAACAACAACAACAATTCTCAGAAAGAGACGAGTTCTTCCAAATGGAAATCGTTCACTAGTCTATTTCGAAAGAAAAGGAAAGATGAGCATACAAAAAAGAATATTGCTCCAGAAAATACCACAACAAATACGAGTGAGGCTTCCTCTAGTAGTGAGGAGGAAACTTCGATGTTCATTGCTAAGAAATTAGAATATTCTGCGATAAGAAGAATGGTGGATAAGGATACTGGCGATCTTCTCATGTTGGAAGATACACAAGACGCAGATGTGGGTTCATCCTCGTCTCATTCGAATATCGATACGATGCTTTTTGGTGAAGAGTCTAAAAGAGATAAACCTTATCTATCGGAAGACACATTGAAAGTAGAAGTCATTCCGATAGAACAAGGTGGTATACCTGTACATGTCGGATGTGAAGTTGCGGGTGGACGTTTTGCACGTTTCTTTTCTCAAGGCACAAAACCACCTGCAAGACGTTCTCAAGTATTCACTACATTTGGAGATGGTCAAACTGCGGTGGATGTCCGAATTCATGGAAGTAGTCGGCTTCGAAACAAAGCAAGACTGATGCCCTTGTTAGGACATGAGGAGTTGAAGCTATCCAAGCCGGTGGAGGAAGGAATGAATATTTCCATTTGGATAGTATTTGAGATAACAGAAAGAGGTGGACTATGGGTTACTGCCAGTGAATTGCGCAAGGATTGGCAATTGACAAAACAAGTAAAATCAGAAGATATTGGTAAGTTTATAAATACAGAAATAACTGTGTTTCTAATGTCGCGTTTCTAGTTGGGTCCATTGAATTATTTGTTTCGGCTGAAAAGCTGGCAGAAGAGAGAAATAAACAACGAAATGATGCTGCCGTTGTTATTCAATCCGCTTGGCGTAGATATGTTGCAAGGAAAACATATTTACAACAAAAGGAAATGCAAGGTGGTCAGGCTGTGGAACAAAGTAGTTGTGATACATAGGCCATCAAGTTGCGAAATGTTTTTTGATCCATCGACATAAAATGTATGTATGTATGTGTAATGTATTGGATTCGCAATGTGGATGAAGTATCTCTTCAAGTGGCCCTACAACTTTTTGCATACTCTTGTAAAATTCTCGTAGGCTCTTTGCCACGAAAACGCTTCATTGGAGCATTTCTGCACTAGAGCGGGAGAATGAATGCAGTTCATTTACACAGTGAAGTTATAAAGCTAGTGTATCGAAATAAAAGCTTGTCATGATTTCATTATGTGTGTGCTTATTGCCGGCTATATACTTTTTTTGGACTCTTTTGCACTAGGAAACGTTGCCACTTTGCTCTATAATACAAATTGCCAACTTGGTACGACTGCTTCAAACACGGAGACAATGAAGAAAATGCTGTTGGTTTTGATGCGAAAAAAAAGGAGTACCTCGCGCGATGCTTTAGTGAGCTGCTTTTCTATCCTCTTTCCGACATTTTGCTTTCTCAGAAATAGAGTAGTTGGTAACTCAATATTCCATATACAAGTTTTTTCCATGGTTGCAAAAGACTCAGCTTGTACAAGTCCAAGAAGGCTGTTTATTCCAATGGATATGAAAAATGACTGGCTTATAACAACAACGTCGTATTACCTTACAAGCATGAAAACAATTGAAATGGATATCGACGAACCAGGAAATGATCGAGGATACGATTCTTGAGCTTGCTTACCCACTTTCTCCGCTTGATAGCAAATCGACCGGTTCCATACTTGTGTTTGGTACTTTGTACAACTCAAATATGGCTTCAAGTCATCAGAAAAGTTGTCAAAAGAAATTCCACAAAGAGTAGAGCTCTGTCAGCGTTTGCTTCACTTCTTCTGGTCGATGGAAGTCACATATAGAATACATCATCGTTCTCGATAAGACAGGCCTTTAGAGTCTATTACCGTGAAATCAACTATATATCCTTTCATGTCAACAACGGGCGAAACTTGAGGCTCGCCAAAAATACGAATTTGCCAACGAGGCATGCGGAACAGTTTCACCAGTTCTCTCAAACAACAGTTCCAACCGCGCTGAATCTCTGTGTTCAACTGGAAAAGATGAAACAGACACCTGAATGAGGTACAACATCCAACTACCGTCAGTAATATCTACGTAGGCGTAATCCAAATGAGGGTTATTTACTCCAAACTTTATCCAACAGCTTAAACTGATTTTGGAACGTGACGGCATCAACTCCTTTCCGTCAAACCTTAACCATACGTGGGAATTTAGATGGATCTTTCGATTGCTCGCTCGTGTATAAATCTGGACATCTGGACGAAACTGATAACATAAATCCAAAAGTAGTTCCTAAAATTCACCACCACCGGCACCAGCCATTTGGGCCTCTTTAAACCTTTTAAATAGTTCGAGTAGACGATCTTTCGTAACATAATAGTTTGAAAAAGATTCATAAAGAATGTCACATGCTATGCTGTTGTAAAATTGTAAGGATCCATCATTCATTGCTATCAACAGACCTCGATCTCGATAGGCCCTATCAAATAATGTAATTGCCGGAGTTTCCCTGTCAAGAAAGAGCTTATAAAGCATGTTATAAAACGCTTTCTTATCCACTTCATCCGTCAATGACTTGACATACTCGCTGTGTATTATTTGCATATCTGCATGACACTCTTCATAAAACCTTGAGGCAACTTTCTCGAAACTCAAGTTTGGAAAACTGCGACTCGTATCGATCCGTTCGGCTATCATTCCTGGGACACGACCCGTATAGTCCACAACAGTGTTATCATTATCTTTGAATGTCTTAGGGTAGTCGTCTAATCTTTCCCATATTTCAAATTCTTCTCGGCTCAATGGTGCCATATACCTCTTAGAATTTCTATATCCACTAGGAAGCTTGAACTTGTGAAGCTGCGAAGTTGCGATAACAAATTTACAATACCACTATCCCCAGTTAATGATCAGAAGGAAAGAAGAGCATGTACTTACGATAGCATGTGCTACTCGATCTGCATAAAACTCAAAGAAGGGTAACCATGTATTAGGATCACTGCCAAATTTCTGCCAAAGAGCATTGTGTTCATCTGTGATCAGGAGGTTTCTTTGCGCCATATTCATAAAATTTCGTCGAAGTTCACCACAAAGCAACAAATCGCCTCTTCGGTGAGCATAAAAAATAGCATGTTTCATAGGCCTCGAAGATGTTCATAATCAGGACCACAAGAATGAAAAGGACCCAGTTCATCTAGAATCTTCAAATTCATGAACAGCAGCAGTGCTGCAAAGTTGCTAGCTTCTAACTCTTCATTAGAACGATCTCTGAGCAGATCTCCTGTATTTCCAATATACTGCACTGGGATTCCAAAGTGTCGGGCAAAAACAGCGATAAGATAAAGACATATACTCTTTCCTAAACCACTAGCAGCAGATAAAATATTCAACTCGTTAGTATTTTCCTCATCCACCAGTGCGTTCCACAGGTTTATAAAGTCCTGTCTCAAAAAGACTCTAGAAATTCTACTGCCAGAACTCTTCAAAGGAAAATTTTTCGCCAATCTCTTCGGTCTCAACAGAGAAGCGGCATCCACCAGTGATGAGTCCCTTGCTGAAAATTCTTCGCTTCCAACCTTGATCTTTTCTCCCAGGAGCTCCGAAACTTTAGTCACTGAACACTCCACGGAGAGGTCGGGTAAATCTTCCAACCAAACGTTGGCGTACTTTCTGTCAATTTTCATGGTCACTGGGTCAAATACATGCTCCCACTTCATATGTATACCACAAGTTCTCTTCAACCTTGAGGAAGCAGCGTCCATCTCAGACAAAACAATCCTCACGAACAAACAATCAATTTATAGTTTGCCGAAGGTTGTTACTTTTATAGCATTCCACATGAGGCGGAGTCTTCGAGCTCCATCTTGGTTCCTTGTGGCTTTTTCCTCTCCTTTTGCTCTTTTTTTAGAAGAGCAAAGGACGGTTCTTGTCAGTGACAACATTGCTTGTAATTTGAGATCTTTCCATGGAGCAATGTTTCGTACAAATTGACAATATCAAGTTAGGTCGTTTTATTCTACTAAGGACTGCTCTTAGCTCATATATAAACTTGCACTAGGTTCGTGTTTGCACGAAAACTTGATTTTTTACATAGCTTGGCTTATTTTTTCTAAAGCAGTTTTCTTATTAATGTTGCCTCTATTCTATCGTTTACGACTACTCACAATATTGCTTTGATCTCGCGTATTGTGTCTTTTAACCGGTCATATAGTCGTTTGTACATCCCTATTTCTAGTGCTTGGTAAATAGATAAGCATTTCCTTTAAAGGGCGAAATGAAGAGTTCGATGTACTCAAAAATGCTTACTTGCAAACACTCGGATTCGCTTCTGTACAACATGATGAACCAGTGGTCAAGGTTGTTTCTCTTTCTTGCGATAAAAATTAGCAATAATGTGAAAGTGTTTAGTGAACATTTCTTTTGGAAAGAAAAGCCTTTAGGGGAAAGGAAATATGCATCTTGCCACATGAAAACGTAAATTCAAAGATTGGGTACGGTTGCTCCTAACAGTCGAAACTAACAAAAACGTATTGACTTTTCACGTAAACCTGAGCATTCTATATAATCTGACCAGAAAGGCACAAGTTGGAGCGTGATAATAGACTGAGTGTTGGTCCTCGAGCAGATACTCTAGTTGGAAATGGCACTGAGGTCAAAAAATGCGATCAAGAGGTTGTGCATGATCGGTACGAAACTCAGTGTTGTATGATCGTTTTAAAATTCTACTTTCAAACAATACTTTCATTCGCATAGAGTCCGTATGTGATATCTTTCTGCGTCACCCTTCTTTGAAAATTCCCAAAGATAGGGACACTCATCTATTACCGAATTAGAGATATATGTAATATTATCAAATCCACAAGCAGCTACAGCATAATTCATCTAACACTGTGGTAATACAAAGTGAAAAAGGCATTCATCGTCAGGTCGCACTCCTCGTCAAGTTGTTACATATATCTGAATTCTGAGTTTGAATTGTCCTTTCTTTGGCAAAATTCCAGGCACGAAGAATTATGGAAACGAACAAGGAGTTTCTAACATTAAAAATTTACAGGAAAAAGAAAGATGTCTTGAAACACTGTGTATTTTGTCAAGGTGCTATGGACTGGTACTTGATGTTTTGGTGGAGAGTTTGTATTCTGCCTTAAAGTCTTTGTGCCATCCACCAAATATGGTATTCGACTGTTTGCTTCAAATTCAACCTATCTTTTATGTGCAACTCGTGGTGGAACTTTTGCAAAGTGTCCTTTTCGTTACTCATTTACTTATTCTAGGGAGCTTAAGATACATCGACACTGCAGCGGTTCTTTGAAAACTCCAATCATTTTTTACAAAACGCAAAATTTTGACAAATGTTTCCAGTTAGAGTATTCTGCTGTTATACTTTTTATTGGATTTATCCACAAACTTTTCATCGGGGTTTTCCAGTATAAGGAAGCCAAATGAATGCTAAGAAATTAACTTGACAAGTCATTTACATACTTGAGACTTCATATAGATCCTTCAACTCACTAAGATGAATTTGTAATCCATCACTGGTAGGTTATCGTTGAAATATAATGTCCTTTCTTTTCTTTTCCACATAGGTCTAACCAAAAGTCACGAAAAAACATTTTGAAGCAGACCTGTCGAATTTTTCGAAGCTCACTAGTCTATAGTGAGACAAGTTTATCATCCTTCGTGGCGTACTTACTATCGAGGATGAGTTGCTTTGAATTGCAACGTTCTTTCTCCTCAGAACTCGAGCCGGAGCAGACTTTTGGTTTAGAACAGGACACGACAGTCATTCCTTAGGAAAGATGCTTCAAAACAATCTGTAAGATGACGACTCATCTAGACCCTCTGTATTTTGCCGCAAGAGTGTTTTACGAGATTGAATGGGAACTAGTTCTATTCACCATAGTTGCTGCACTTTGGTGGCAACAAAGCAAAGGGACACAGAACAAGAATTTTTGCTATTCCAGAAACAAGAATAGAAACTGCTCGACTGGTTGGTAAAAACAAGCAGTTGAGCTTGCACTGTTAGCCTTTTGTTCTTGAACTTGTGTAATATGGGTCGTATTTTTCGTAGCTCGGTCTAAAGTCAGGTTCTCGTGTCACCTAATTTAAGACAATCTCAGCTGTGTTGGTTCCTTTTTTAAGGTGAATATGTGATTGTAACGCGGAGCGTTTTCGTGCTAAAAGCACCAAAAAGCCAGTCGTCTGGTGCTTGCTGGACGACCCCGGACTGCACAGTCCAAAATTTTGATATTATATTCCGTGAAATGCTTTTGCCATGTTTTATGTGAAAATCTTCAAGAGGACTAGAGCTGTTGGATCACGAGACGTCTGCTTAAGAGTGGCATCTTTCATTGAGCCCGCTATAGGATTTGCCCAACAGAACCTAAGACCTTTGTATCGTTCTTCAGAGTATACAATTTCCTTGGTAGAAATAGTTTGTGTATATGAACTTGAGAACAGAGTAACCTCATAATAGAGCGCATGTCTGCAACAGATCATTTCCAGTGGCCAGTAGGCAACCGCGAAAATCGAATGCAGACGCTGTAGTTTTTGTGATTGTTTCGTGCTTTGTCCAGCTTGTCTCAGTAATAAAAAGTGACATTTTTAGTTGAGATAGGTGGCGTTGTAATCCATATTAGGATCGTTCTTGTTCTCTCACTAGTACTTTCTGAACAAGAAGTTGCTAGTTTTCTACTTGACTTTCCAGAGAGAATTTTTCAAGGGAAAAGGTAAAAGCCATTGGCACGTCGTAACACTGCAAGTGTCACAAGTAAGACTTTTGAAGAAAGCATTTCACAGTCTGACCGGAGACCGAAAAGACTGCCGTCCATCTATCCAACTGTACAACGAATACTTTTGCTTCATCGCAGTCACGGTAGAGTTGCATCCTTTTCCAACTTTCCGCTGGAAGTCAAGTCCAGTACTTTCGACAGAATATTCCATTTTCAAACTTCCTCTGCTGTGTCTCCACAATCAACTAAGTGGAGGTTGTTGGGCATCGTACTCTGTTTCCTCCTCTGTCTCCAAAGTTTATTTGCAGTAAAAATTTCGAGTTAGGCGAAAACGAAGTTGGGTATGGCATTGTTGTTTCGCACTAGTTCATCAATAGGATTGTGCTTGTAGAATTCACTCCACCAAAGCACGTTGTACTCAGTGACAGTTTGTTTTGTCCTGTGGCAGAAGCGGAACACTTTTGCATTTGTTGCAATGGAAAAGAATAAAAGACACCTGTAACTGTACACTTCAAATTTCTTATCGCACCGTCATAGCGAAACTTTGCTTTTTCGGTTCGGTTTTACTCTAGGTTCCCTGAGCGCCGCAGTAGAGCAGAAGCAACCAAAGAGGAAAAAGCGAGAAGATAATAAAAGCTAAGCAGTCCTTGCGTTGTTTTTCTTTCAAAATAAACTTGAATCATCAATCGACATAAAGCGCGGACGATTCCAAGATGGCTTTGTGGCCTTGTTATACCGTAGCCAACCTACGCAAGAGACTATGACACCCCAGTTGGCTATGTAGAAGAGGAATCAGCGGTTGATACGTTACAAGAACTACGCTTGTTTACTCTTTATCGAATCACAGTCGGTCTTTTGACCTGGTCTTTCTTTTTTTCTTTTGTCGACGACTGCGTAGACATGCCGTCTTCGTAACGCAACCCCATTGTCATTCTCTTCCGACAAAAAGGGGTAACTTGACACTCTCAGTTCTATTTACATTGCCAGTCTAGATAGAAATCAAAGTAGAGTCCAAAAAGCTTGGACTTGTTATGTTTCTTCTACTGACACTGGCAATACTGCACCAAAGTGTTGTGCGCCAAATTGGCTCCAACCGATTGAGGATGGTGAGAAGTTGACCTCTGCGTTGCCACCTCTTTTTGGTATCTCTCATGTGTTTTGCCTTTTCAAAGCTTGAAGACTATTTATTCTGTAATGTTTTAGAAGTTTCTTCAGAGGTTTTTTTGTACTAGTCTTATTCCGTGTTTCGTAGTGGGTGAAAGGCTGCTTTCACAACAGGCTTGTCATGACCCCGCCAATCTCCACATCTTCAACTGCTAACTTGTGCGCGTATATATAAGTATATTTGTACAGATTCGTGGTGTAGAAAGAAGAGTGCAATGGTTCAAAAGTAACAGCAGAGTACTAAGGTACCTGTAGAGGAAACACTTGAAAAAGGTTTACGTCCTTGTACATACCTACCTATAATAGCTGTTTTTGCTCGTAGAGATTGCAAGTTTAGTGTACTTGACAAGGTTTCAAGTATCATTCAGTGCCTTTAAGCGCGTATGGGTGTACTTGGAACTTTTTCAAGTTAAAAAGGTAGACTTTATCAACGAAAGTATATGGAAAAATTGCAGCCTTATTAAGCCAAAAAAATTTGACAGTACTAGAAAAGTAAACCTGCAATTTTCCTGACTGTTCTTATCTCCAGTTCAGCAAACCCGTTGTCTTGTGGCGTTACAAACTCTACTATCGATGACACCATAACCTTCTTCGCGAGTTGTGCTCCTTTTGGTTCATTGCGCATGGTAAAGCTGCTTGTAAGGATCAATTTGCTATGGAGTTTTGGAAGCTGATTTTTCTTACCGCTTCCACTTCATCAATCTCATCATCTCCATAAGAATAAGAATTCCACAATTCATCTATGATGGAACATCCGATGAGCCGAGCGCTGCTCCGCTTGCTCAATTGGATCTTGCAAAACAGAAAGATTCCAAGTTCATGGAATTCATCTCTCCTTATTTCCATTCCGAAAAGGGAGATTTGAAGGACATGAACAATTATCGAGGCATCAGTCTCATAAGTACAATTGTAAAACTGTTGAGTGCGATTGTTACCAATCGCATTCGTTATACAGTTGAAAAAGACAATGTACTTGTACGTGAACAAGCTGGATTTCGTACTCGCGAGGAATGTGCAGCACAAGTCATTACTTTGGTAGAGTGTGTCCAACGCCGATGGAACAAGGAAATGCGTCCTACATATGCATGCTTCATCGATTTACGTGAAGCTTTTGATCGAGTTCCTCATGAAGCCTTGTTTCGTAAACTGGAAAGTTTAGGTATTCGAGGTCGATGTTTGGAATTTTATCATGGGCTTTATCGTAGTTCGTGGACACAGGTATCCTCACGGATATCTGATACACTCTCACCTGCCTTTTCATTTTGTAGAGGTGTACGTCAAGGTGATCCTTCCTCTCCATTACTATTCGATCTGTTTATCAATGATTTACTTGAACAATGTCGACCATTTGGTATTCGAGTGGTTGGCATGCCTGAGAGTACAATTGCTGGTAATACAGAAAATCGATTACCTGGATTGATGTTTGCCGATGATGTGGTATTGTTATCGCCTAGCCGACATTGTCTTGAAGCCTCCATGCGCAAGGTAAGTGAATATTTAACTAAACTTGAAATGGAAGTTGGTGCATCCAAATGTGGTGTTACTGTCTTTCATGCATGTGTAGATAAAGTTCGAAGGAGGCAATGGCAATTACAAGGTAAAGACATACCTGTGGTCGAAGAATATCGTTATCTAGGT
Organism: Galdieria yellowstonensis; assembly: GCA_026122205.1. NCBI lineage: Eukaryota > Rhodophyta > Bangiophyceae > Galdieriales > Galdieriaceae > Galdieria > Galdieria yellowstonensis. The sequence continues at coordinate 7,750 of JANCYU010000002.1, read as the reverse complement.
ATCGATTTGAATTGTAATCTGGACGAAGGATTTACAGTGCGACGGCAAATTCAACGTTATCGTCAAAAGCTTCATATGGCAACTCCATTTCTACGTAATGGTAGGATACCAATGGATCTTCGTTTGCGTGTTGTCAAGAGTTGTTTGCTACCTAGTTTGATCTGGGGCTCTGAATGGTGGGGTATGCATCAACTACATGCCAAACGTTTAAGTCTGGTATTGAATCAAACTTTACGAATGGTGGTAGGTGTGCATACGAAACACACAGGAGTGAGTATTCCTGCTTTGTATACTGAATTGGGTATACCTAGTGTGGAATCACTTATAGCAGGACGCCGGGCACGTTTATGGGCCAAAGGTCTTAGTATGCGTACATGGATTTGTAATTTATGTCAATGGATACCTACATTTCGGAAAGGTACATGGGTAAAAAATACCAAAGCATGGTTGTTAAGGAGATTGGGTAGCTTGGCGGTAAGGGAGATTGAAAGGTCTCCTCGTGGTTCCAAGACATTGCAACGAACAGTGCAACAGGTCATTCATCATAAATGGTTGACTACTGGCAAAATGACTCAAACCAATACATGGCAAGAGTATTGTAAGTATGCATTACAAAACGGTAGTGCAATGTTGCGTGATAGCTCCCTCGACTTTCCTGAATATAGCAAAAGTCTTTCATGGCTCATGCGTATTCGTGTTGGTGGTTGGAGTTCCTGCTCGAGGCTCGCCAGAATAGGTATATTGGATGAACAATGGAAGACTCGTTGTCCTTGTTGTTTGGCCAATGTACCTGAAACATTGAGTCATTTGCAACAGGAAAGGTCTGTTACTCTCATGCTCAGCCGAATCGCAGCTGCACACCCAAGAAACCAATCAAATTTCCAACCGGTACAGTTGATTGCAATTTCAATGGGACTAAGGGCACTTTGGCTTGTTAAAAAAAAACTACATAAACTGCACAAATGCAAGTATGTAAAAAACATTCTTATTCCTTGACTAGTTTTAAATAGGAAACTACAAAATCATTCAACGATCCTATAAATTATCACGCCTGGGAGAATGTAGCATTGAATTGATGAAGAAATCTCAATAGTGGCAATCCTTTCAGCGATTTCAAAGTAGATATGACAGCAGTTTGGAAACAACTGCGTCCGTTTGCTGGTCCCGATTCAACCATCGTACCTTTGCCCACTGTTTTGACTGTCGCACATTGAGAATAAGAGCAAAGACAAGGTATAAAGAAGGAACGATATTCAACGTATAAAAACCAAATATCGGTGATGACGTAAATGCAAGTTATTAAAAGGCGCCAAGATAAAAACGCAGCGCATTGTGTCAAGTCGATCCTGCATAGACAAAGAATTGTATAATCGAACTAGGTATCATCCAGACGTGCTTAAATGCAACAAGTTATGTTGATCTACGACGGTGCCGGGCTTAGAATACTGACTGTTGCTAGAGCAATTTAGCGTTATATCAAGGCTGCTACGCTGCATTTCCAACTAGTCGATTCGCAATAAAGAAGCATTATGAAAGAGTGCAGAGCAATTGTAATGCATACAAATGACAAAAAGCCCTGATAATGGCAATTTACCGAGCTATTTATTACAATGGATTGCAACTGTCAAGGAATAGACGTTTCCGCTTGCAATTTATCACTCGTCTTATGCCTTTTTGTCCAAGGATCCACTTGTCCAGCACTTGACATTAACACACGAAAACCGTATAAACGAAACTCTTTTCGTTGCATAAAAACATAAAAAGGAACAAAGATGTACTGCATGACAAAGAGGCCTAACGTATTCACTACTGTAGAGATATTGTAATGAATTGAAGTGACAAATAGCATTCATAATCGCAATTCTCTTGGCGATTTACAATAACAGATTAGAACTGTCTGGGAATAACTGCTTCCTCGTACAATTCACGATTCAACCAATATTTTTTGTCCAATGCTCAATTTGTCACGCAATTAGAAATATGGTAAGAAGAAAAACATGAAAACATGACACGTCTCAGGTTATAAAAACATACAAATGGATACAATGTAACTGCAAGTAGTTAAAAACTTGATACTATGCAATGCAGCAATTGAAGTATACGTAAACCAATAGAACTGTCGTCAAATTTATCATCGTTTAGCAACCCAACTGGCTTACCCTGCAATAAATTAAAATCTACCCACGATGGTGTTGGTCACAGAAGATTTACTACCGCCAAAGTACTTTTCACGTTGTACCAAGGCCGCTTCACTGTTTCGACGTCTTCTAGTTGCAATAAAAACTCACTGATTACATGCTACTACAGGGATTGTACTGCAATAAAATTAAAAAAAGACCTCAAAAAAGCCAATGCTCTCAGCAAAGAACATTACGAAAAGGGTACAAGGCAATGAGAACCAGTTCAATCATGCATAGAATAACAGTGGTACTATCAAATTGAGAATCATTGGACAACCGAACTAGCTTGCACTGCAATAATTTGCATCTATTCACGAGGTTGTTGGGGAAAGAGTAATTACGATTGTCAAATCGTGGTTGCTTCACTGCTTCTCAGAATTGTGGACTTTAAATAAGGAGACGTAAGCTTTTCGAAAAGCTAGAAGCATTGTAATGCATCTAAGTGACAAAAAACCTTCATACTAGAAATCCTCCCAGCCGATTGTGACAATTGATTAGCACTGTCTAAAGACCACTGCTTCCTCGTGCAAACATCGGTTGTACAATGGCTTTCTGTTCTTTGCAATTATAATAAAATTAAATTATCACAAAGAAGCCCGCCACAAATTGTGAATATATGAAGAAAGATGTAGAGTCAATGCAAGCTTTTAAAAAGCAGTACAGAAAAGGCACATGGAACTGTACTAGTTCAGTTATGCATAAACTTACAGGAATGCTTCTCGTTGGACGCCTTTAGCAACAAACCAACTTAGACTGCATTAACCATTATAGCGTTACGACAAAATTGGCTACGGAGTACAAAGCATTGTCGAGGTACTTTTTTTCGTTATATCACTACTGTTGCAAGTCATTTATGAATAGTCGATACGTGATTAAGAGGCATAATGATTACATGGCACTACAGGTTTTGTAACACGTTCATAAGACCAAAAACAATAATAATGGCAATCATCTCAGTGATTTGAAACAATGGATTTGAACCGATTAGAAACAACTGTTTCCTCGTGCAAGTCCCGAAACATCTAATGTTTCTTTGACAGCTGATCCTCTAGTCACAAATTTTATCATTAACTTAAATAATAAATTAAAAAGACTTACCATTATAGCTTATAAAACGCAACAGAAGGAAAACACTGTAGCCACAAATTGTACAGAGACATTAAGAAATGGTCAGCAAGCACTGAGTTAATCCAATAAAGCATAGTATGCTAACTGTACGATCGAATCCAGAATCAATGGGCATCCAAGCGGGCTAAAACTGCAATAGGTGGTAGCGATCGACGACAATTTTGGGCATAAAATTTTTACAATAGTCAAAACATAATTTAAGTTATATCAAGGTTGGTTCAACGTTTCAAATTCGGCGATTTGTAACATAGAGGTTTAATAAAAACATGCCACTACATGGCATTTACATGCAACAAAAAAGTACGAAAAAGCATGTAAATGGCTATCCAACAAGCAAAAAGCATCACACGAGGAGTACAAGGTGCTGCATTAGTTCGATTGTGCATTAACCAACAGTGGTACCATCAAAATTTTCATAATTGCAATCCTCTCCGCTGTTTACAATGATGGATCAGAACTGTGTAGAACTAACTGATTCCTTGTGTGCAACAGTTCAACCAACGCATTTTGGAGCGATGCTCCGCATGTCTAACATGTCGAATCAAGGTAAGCATAAAGTATAAGATCCTTATTTTCTATAGTTTATCAAACACAAATAGGGAGATATTGTAACAAAAATTGTTGAACAGCATTAAGAAAAAGATGCAATGCACTGTGTCAATCCAATCAAGATAGATGAATAGTTGTTCGGTCGAATCGAGCATCCACGAGTATCAAAACGAGCCAACACAGTAATAGCCATATCAATCTACGACTTTAGTTGGCAAAGAAGATTTACGGTTGTCAAAGTATATTTTAGATCAGATCAAGGTAGCAGCACCATTATTCCAGAGTTTTCGACCTGTAGTAAAAAGACTTGTGATTAAATGAAACCACAAGTGGTATACTTCACTACTTTTGCAGAGAAAACACAAAAATGACGATCCTTTCACCAGAAAACCATTATTAAAAACCTAGGTACAAAACACTGCATCAGCTCAATCGCAAATAAACCAAGAGTGGTACCATCAAATTGAGAATCGTTGGGCAAGTGAACAAGCAATTGCTCAAAAAGTTACATTTATTCACGACTGTTGGGCACCGAAGATTTACTATAGTCAATTTGAGGTTTTTCCATCGCTATTTAGAGCTCTGAATTTGAAGAAAGGAGAATTAAGTTTTCAATGACTCGAAAAGACATGATGATGCATCAAATTGACTAAAAAACCATGACAATAGAAACCTCTCAGCCAGTCCTAACAACTGATGACAACTGTTTAGAGACCCCACTGCTTCTTCGTGTAAGCCATTGTTCAACCAATGCTATTTTTTTCATTTGATATGCTTGTGCTACAGTTAAAATTATAATCAAACTCAACTACAGAAACTGAAAACACTGTACATATTCTAAAAACATAACAACAGGTGTAGCGAAAACGCAAATTTTTCAAAATCGCGACAAAAACACTACATTGAACTGTACTAGTTCAATTATGCAAATACAAACAGCAGTAACTTCTCATCGGACGCGTTGACAACAAGTCAAACTACACTGCACTTGCCATTATAGCACTACGACGAAGTTAAACACAGAATACTAAGCACTGTTAAGGCACTTTTTTTAATTATATCACGGTTAATGTACGACATTTCAGAGTGGTCGACTCGAAACAAGTAGGCACAAAGATTAAATGACAATATAGGCTTTGGAACGTATTCAACTGACCAAAAAAAAAAAAAATAATAATGGCAATCGTCCCAACGGTTTGCAGCAATGGATTTAAATTTTCTAGACTCAACTAGCTCCTGACGCTACTTACAAAACATTAAATGATACTTTGACAACCGCAACTATACTAACATGTTTAGAATTAAGATAAGAATGATATCTAACCGCTAACGCTATATAGTTTATAAAACGCAACAGAAGAAAGCTGCTATAGATACAAATTGTTAAAACGCATTAGGGAAGAAGTACTATTCACTGAGTCAATGCAGTAAAGTATAGACAAATAATTGTACAAACTAGACCATCATCATTGGGTATCCAAACGAGCTAACACAGCAACAGCTTTTATCGGTTTTTGATGGTGTTCCACACAAAAGCTTAACACTAGTCAAAGTACATTTTACAGTATGCCAAGGCTGTCTTATTGTTACATAGTCTTCGACTGGCAATTTCGAGGCCTAATGAGTACATGGCATTAGAGGTATTTTACTGTAATAAAATTACAGTAACAAACGATAATGGCGATCCTTTCAGCAGAAAACCATCACTCAAAAGTTACAAGGCACGGCAGCAGCTCAATCATGAATGAACCCAGAGTGGTAAAATCAAATTGAGGATTGTTGGGCAACTGTTGACTCAATAAGTTACATTTATCCACCACTGTTGGGCACCCAAGACTTACTATAATAAATTCGTGGTTACTTCATTGCTTTTCAGAGTCCTGGAATTGTAATAAAGAGAATGAAGCTTTCACTGACACTGGAGGCATTGTAATGCATCGTAATGACCAAAATAACCCTTCATAAAGGAAACCTCTCAACCAGCTCTAACAATGGGTGACAACTGTTTAGAGACCCCACTGCTTCTTCATGTAAGCCATTACTCAACCAATGTCACTTTTTTCATTTGATATGCTTGTGCTGCAGTAAAAATTATATTCAAATTAAATTATAGAAATGGAACCCTGCACATATTATAAAAACATAACAATTGGTGTAGCGTAAATGCAAATTTTTCAAAAGCAAGACAAAAAAGCTACATTGAACTGTACTATTTCAATCATGCAAAAACTACCAGCAGTACCTTCTCATTGGACGTTGTTGGCAATAAACCAACTTACGATACAGTAACCATTATAGCATTACAACGAAATCAAGCAGGGAACACTAAATACTATCAAGGCACTTTTTTAATTATATCACGATCATTGCACGACATTTCAGAGTGGTCGACTCGATATAAAGAGGCATAATGGTTAAATGTCAATATAGGCTTTGGAACATATTCACCGGACCAAAAAGCAATAGTAACGGCAATCGTCCCAACGATTTGCAGCAATGGGTTTGAATTGTCTAAAGTCAACTAGCTCCTGGTGCTACTTACGAAACAACCAATGATACTTTGACACTGCAACTCTAGTAATATATTTAGAATTAAGGTAAAAGTGCTATCTAAACGCTTACCCCATATAGTTAATAAAACACAACAGAAGGAAGCTGCTATCGCCGCAAATGGTTAAAACACATTGACGAAAAGGGACCATTCACCTCGCCAATTTAGTAAAGTTTAGACGAGGAATTCCACGATCGAGACGAGCATCAATGGATATCCAAGCGAGATGACATTGTAACAGCAATTACCAACCTAGGACAGCGTTGGGTACAAAATCTTTACAATAATCAAGACACATACCACGCTAAAGTAGCTTCATTGTCTCAAAGTAATCGCCTTGTACAAAGAAGGTTTAATAAATACGTGCCATTACAGTTATTGTATTGCAACGAAAGCAAGCAAAAACATGAGTAACGGAATTACTTAAAAAAAATCATCACATACGAGTCTGAGAGGTACCACTAATACACTAATGCATAGTGCGACTATGGTACCTCCAAGTTTAACTGGGTTGGCAAACTGAAGCTTGCTTAGAAGGATATAGCAGTAAGCACCTACGACAAAGTTAAAAACAGGCACACTTAGTATAGTAATAACTATTTTTACGGCACCATCAGATTGATGCATTTAAAAGATTGGTAAGAGACTAAGAGGTTTACAAAGTTGTTAAGTTTCTTAGGTTTTCTTAGGTTTTCTTAGGTTTTAGGGTTTATTAGGGTGTATTTAGGGTTTATTTAGGGTTTATTAGGGTTTATTTAGGGTTTATTAGGGTTTATTAGGGTTTATTAGGGTTTATTAGGGTTTATTAGGGTTTATTAGGGTTTATTAGGGTTTATTAGGGTTTATTAGGGTTTATTAGGGTTTATTAGGGTTTATTAGGGTTTATTAGGGTTTATTAGGGTTTATTAGGGTTTATTAGGGTTTATTAGGGTTTATTAGGGTTTATTTAGGGTTTATTAGGGTTTATTAGGGTTTATTAGGGTTTATTAGGGTTTATTTAGGGTTTATTAGGGTTTATTTAGGGTTTATTAGGGTTTATTAGGGTTTATTTAGGGTTTATTAGGGTTTATTAGGGTTTATTAGGGTTTATTAGGGTTTATTAGGGTTTATTAGGGTTTATTAGGGTTTATTAGGGTTTATTAGGGTTTATTAGGGTTTATTAGGGTTTATTAGGGTTTATTAGGGTTTATTTAGGGTTTATTAGGGTTTATTAGGGTTTATTAGGGTTTATTAGGGTTTATTAGGGTTTATTAGGGTTTATTAGGGTTTATTAGGGTTTATTAGGGTTTATTAGGGTTTATTAGGGTTTATTAGGGTTTATTAGGGTTTATTAGGGTTTATT
>JANCYU010000001.1:0-179285 GCA_026122205.1 Galdieria yellowstonensis | reverse complement strand
ATCACACAACAATAAAACACAGCATTGTATAATGAATGCTACTCTCCAGGATAAGTGATATTGAATAAGAAGCCTAGATATTCAGATCTTTCAATATTCAATTGCACTTTGATGTGATAGAAAGACACATACCCTGAAGAAATGAAACCAAGTATCACACCGAGAGGTCCACAAGCTTGAAAGAGTCCAAACCACCTTGTGCGGAATCTTGCAGGTGCAAACCTAACAATAACGATATTCATAAAAAGCCGTCTTCTTGTGCAAATGCGACCTACTCATCCGTCCATACTGGCATGTATATAAAAAAGACTGCTAAAAAGGCTCCAAAAAGGAAACGAGCGAAACACAATAGTAGCCAACTGGTAGCAAAGGCAAACGTCAAGTTTGCTATGATAGACACAAATAGACTATACACAATATAATACTATCAGCAAGGAACTGTCGACAAAAAACTCTCTACCGACCACACAATCAAAATAGCTTTCGGTGAATAGCGTCGCAATAGATAGCTGAATAGAATGGTAGATACTGAAAAGCCTGCAGGTGAAAGAGAACCCAATACACCTTGATTCCATCTACAACATACAGTGAACGGTAACGCTTTGAAACTATACAATATACCTCGAGAGTTTGAACTGGTCACTGATTTCATATAAATAAACAGGTATGACTCCACAGTCTAAATTGAGGGAAATATCCAACAGAAGAAACAAAAGAAAAGCCAAAGAAATACAAGTTGACGACTCAATGCTTTCCATAGTGGTCGTTCGTACTATTCAAAATTAGTGCACATCGAAGCAATTTATTTTTTGCAAGTCGAAAGAAATGATTTGTTCCGAGCTATTCTGCTCTTTTCCAACTAAGAGACTCCGCACAATTTGTCCATGCTTCAAACACATCGGATCCGAATAGTACAAAACGTATATCTTTCACGTTTCCATGATATTTCTGGCAAGAAACCAAGGCAACTTGAGCTGCTTCTCGTAAAGGATAACCGAAAATACCACAAGAGATAGCTGGAAACGCTACAGAACTTAGGCCTTTTTCATTGGCAACCTGCAAAACAGATCTATAACAAGATTCCAACAACTCTGCAGGATTTGGAACACTAGAATAAACAGGTCCCACAGTATTGATGACATATGGAGCTGGTAACTGACCTCCTGTCACTATTCTGGCTTCTCCAGTCGGGCACCGAACTCCCCGTCTTACCTCGGGAACCTTTAAACAGGCTTCCGTATATTTTGGACCTGCAGCTCTATGAATAGCTCCACTTACACCTCCACCTACCGTCAGTTGTTCATTGGCTGCATTGACTATAGCGTCAACTTGCTCTTTCGTTATATCCCCTCTTTTGATGGTCACATAGGTAGCCAAATTCACTAAATATTTTTGCACTGAGGAGGACATTCTAAATATTCATGGAAACCTTGCAATGTTCCAACGAGACAAAAACAAGGCAACTTAAATTCGATTCCGTGCCAAAATGTCTGCAACGAGTGCCATTTATGATCGACAAATAAGGCTTTGGGGTTTAGAAACGCAGTCCAAAATATCAACTACTAAAGTATTGTTATATGGATATCACTCTGGGTTATTAGAAGAACTGGCAAAGGACCTTGTATTGACAGGAATAGGCACTTTGGTGATTGGAGAGTACTCAGGAGAGACACTTGGGAAGCCTACTCTAGTAACCTATTTAGGACAAGACTTGGAAGAGTTGGTGAAAGCGTTGAGAATTTTGAACCCTAATGCACAGATTCATACAATGGACAGTTATATAGAAGAGAATCTTCCTGGCCGATTTGAAAAAGGAAACGATGTGCAAACTCTATCGAGACTTGTTGAAACCAAGGCTTTTGGAATTTTTGGTTTGATCGGTGAAAAAGTCGGGTCTCCTATTGCTCTTTCTTTGGACAGGATTTGTCGGGATAATAATACTTTGTTTGCATATGTTGAAACGGTTGGTGCTTTGGGTTTCTTGATACTAGACTTGGGATCCAACTACACCTATCGTTCGATGAACAAATCGCACCCCTCATCCAAGGCCAGAAATATAGCAAACAATAAGAGTCAGGTTATTACGTTGGACGATAGTGATGAAGAGAACGAACAAAAGTCTCAACCTTCATTTGTAGAAAATACTCTTCTCTATCCTACTCTGGAGGAGGTTTTTTCAAGTATTCTCTCACAATGCTCGAGTCAAAAATATCTCATTTTCCTTACATTTATGAGACAATATAACGAACAATGCCATGCAAATTCGCATCCTGATGTACAAGAGATGCAGAAACAACTGGAAATGTTTTTACAACTTCACAATATTGTGACGAGACACAGCGAACTGCAGAGTTTATACAATTTTTGTTCCTTTATGAATGTAGAAATGATATCTGTAAGTTCTTGTTTGGCTGGAATCCTCGGTAGAGAAATTGTCAAGTTAATAAGTAGAAATGAAAAACCTATCTTCAACACTTTCATATTTGACGCTTTTGCCTGCACAGGAAGTATTGTTCAAGTTGCATCAAGAGTTGATCGAAAACGTTCAAGACAAGATGAAGCGGACTCTATTGTTTATGACATCTAAACCTCATGTCTCCTTTTCAACGGAATCGACGAGGAATGTCTAGGTTGAAAGAATTCTACTGCGCAGCAATAGAGCAAGCAGTTATGCGTTTCCATATATATATATATATCCATTCCGTATACATCTTCGACTCAATGCTATTCTTCAGAGTTGAAAATCAAAGGAAAAATTCATACTTGCTAGCTTTTCTCTTACGAAACTCAACCTCTGCATTGTCATCGCCTGGAAGTCCTTTGATCAATTGTTGCAATAAAAGGGTGAAACGTGGACCTTGTTCTTGAAGAGAAACTTTCTTTCCTTGTTCATCGAACTGATAACGATGAAACCGGAAGAATATAAAATCCCGCTGATTATGCAAAGTAACAACTTGTCTTCCCGAATACTCTGGCTCCAAAGCAAACAATGCTCCCAACATACGTGCGACACGAATACCCAGTGCAGTTGTAAAGTGACTTAAAATAACCTCAGGCTTTGATGTATTGCTCCTACCATGACCAACAATATTTTTACAGGGAATGTAGTTTCGAATTCTATAATATGCACAAGGTCCAGTAGGTAGATGTATATGAAAGAGGCCAGTAATTTGCTTTCGATTTTCTTCCATAACAATCAGGTCTGTAAAGCCCTTTTGCGATGCGCTTGCACTTGCTTGAGCCAGAGATGACTGTTTTCTTTTAAAAAATACAGAATTGGGTATTACTTGAAGCAGTTCGGAGATAAAAGTGTAGGTTATTCTTGTAGCCTTTAGACCAGGCACTATGACAACTTTTGGGGTGATAGTTCCCGAAAACACTGGAGAAAACTCATCAGAAATAAACTGATCAACAACAAGACGTTCTCCAGCAGAAAAATCATCTCCAACGGAGACTCTTTTATCCTCCAGAGTTAAAGGTTGCTTTCTCCAGTCCTATTCACAGTTTCCAGTCAGTGCAAGTGTACATCTACAACCGTGGAAACATACCTCTCCTCTAGCTTCAGCTTCCATTTTTCGTTGTTCCTTTTCCTTTTTCTTTTGTTTCTTTTTCATATATTTGGATCTTTGTCTTATCTTAGACCTCAATACTTTATTCTTGGGAAGCGGTCGTTCCATTCTTGCGCAATACGACAAGAAACACTTGGGCGTCGTCGAGGATTGATTCTTTCGTGCTTTGGTGGGAAACATGTCGAAGAAGCCTTCTGGAAGGTAAGAGAAGAATGAGAAAACCGAATACGATTGACAAGAGTTATTTCTAGACTTTATTGTAAAGGGGTAGTGTTGGGTTATAAAAGGTCACAACGGAATCAATATCCTAGTCAAACCAGAATCAAGATACAGGGAGTTGAAGATCGAGCTTCGACAGCGTTTTATTTAGGAAAGCGTGTGGCATATGTTTACCGTGCAAAGAGACCAAGAAAGAGTGTTGGAGGAAAGAAAACAAAGATTCGAGTGATTTGGGGAAGAATTATTGCACCACATGGTAATAGAGGAGTAGTACGTGCCAAGTTTCGAAACAACTTGCCACCTTCTAGTTTTGGCAAACGAGTAAGAGTTATGTTGTATCCAAGCAACGTATAAACAAGTGCTTTAAAATTTTATTCTTTTTCACACTTCTTCATCGATTGCTTACGTTTTGTGTCTCTCAACAACAAAACACCAATGAAAACATGTCGTCCAAGGCCACATGGAAAACAGTATCGGAGAAACTGTTGTGGATAGTAAAGTATGGTTGCACGTTTTATGTGGTACAAAAATATGGAATAGAAGCTTCAATGGTAAATATTCGAAGCAATCTACGGTTTATGATGACTCCTCAACTTGTCTAGTGTGTTGGACCTTCGATGGAGCCTACCTTAAACGCCAAAGGGGATATTGTGGTTTTGGAACATATTAGTACTCGTTGGGGAACCTTGAAGCCTGGAGATGTAGTTGTTGCAAAATCTCCATCTAGTCCACACTCGTATATATGTAAACGAGTGAAAGTGGTGGTGAGCAACTTCTATGTACAATTGTCTTTCGTTGGATTCGATATTTGTATATATAGGGAGATAAACCTTTTAGTTCTCGTTTCTGGAAATATCGACAACGAACACCAGAATACGTACCTCGAGGTTACGTCTGGTTACAAGGTGACAACGTCGACAACTCTACAGACTCGAGAGAATATGGACCAATACCAGAAGCACTTATTGTAGGAAAGGTACTTTTAAGAATATGGCCAATAAGTCAAATAGGTTGGATAAGTCGAAATCCAAAGCACAGTTAGTATGTCTACCTATTCGACAAAGTCAAAGAAACCGAGTCTTTTCTTTGCTAACTTTTATAGGTAATTTTTTTATATGCTCGAAAATTATTAGAGATATTCCTTGCAAGCAAGATGAGTTCATCACTTGCTGATTATCTCCCAGTACACGAGCAATTGGATATAAAAGGACTCGAATATCTTTCATGATAATGACTCTTCTTCTACTTTTCTATGTTTGGAAATAAAACGAAAGGAATCCCACAGGCAGTTTACTTCGCTGTCTAAAAATAGAAAAAGTTTGCTCAGAGTATAATATCATCGACAGAATTTTTGCCTACCTTTTAGTGTGTTATTATTGACCTTTAGACAATATAAAAGAAAATAATGTTGCATTAAAAGTCGCCATTCCTCTAATTCATCCAACAGTTCAAGACGTTCAATTCTTTGTTTCTCTTCGCTATCAAGAACACTAATTATTGTCAAGAGACGAGTGACTGACTATTGACTATGTCATCATATAAAAACAAATGACTAGCACATACTCTTCATAGAAACTATACATGCTCATGATATCCACTTTAGAATATCCATACTGAATAAATCGTTCTTTTTGAGCTTTCAGTGTTGGATAGGCTGATAAACTTGCCAATGAACAGCCTCTCTGTTCGATGTTCTTTACCATTTGACGTCCAAAGGGATCCGTTGGAAATGTCTAACATCTTTTTATGAGAAAGCAGTTGAAGCACTCGAATTCATATGACACAGAATACTCACCAATTCAAATAAAATAAAGCTTATAAAAGAAAATGTAGACGAAAAATACTGAATGATTTGATCAGCGTTTTGAGGTTCCATATACGTAAAGACACATTCCGAAATGACCAGCGTCGGAGAATCAGGAGATAGCTGACAAACTTTCTCCAACAAATACGATACCCTTTCTATTTGTTCAAGATTAACTCCTATCAACGAGTATACCCCACAGGACAATCCATCGTGTACTTTTTGAAAGGATGTGGTGCCCAACAGAGAATGCAGTGAGGGATGCTGTTGTATTATCTGTCTTTTCGTTCGAGTAATCTATAAACTCAAAATAAAAACCTCAATCAATCAACTACACAAAGGACTGTCATACTTCGGGAAAGTCCAACTCCACAAACACGTCATCTTGACCCAAAAACTCCTTCTCTCTCAAACGAAAAACGAGAGTGTCAAAACCTGAACCCAAGTTTATGATTTGTCTTTTTCCATAAGGCGTGGTAAACTGAAGAAACCGTTCCACTAAGCGTTGTACAGCTTGTACCCGTGCATGTGTTCCTCTATTTATCAAAGGCTGTCTCTTCTCCTTGGTACTCACAAACAGGTGGATGTATGGGTCACTATAATATCCCCTGAATGACTATTTCAGTGCAAGTCAGTATATGTCTTTCATACTTACTTGGATACAGCACAATATTTGGATATCGTGGCGTCAAGGTTGGTCAATTGAACGGCTTGTCGTTGAGTTTCCCAATTGACGTTTTTCATCGATTGTTGAAGAAGAGAGGACGAGAGAGTGCCTCTGCCGCTAAGAATATCTCGTCATGGTTGGAGGTTTAGAGAGTAAAAGAACAAAGCGCAAGAGAGGAGATGAAACTTTACAGGAAAACCTTCCCAAGGACTGGTTTTGGGTATGGTGGCCAGACTCGGGTTGGTGGAAAGTTCGTATAACAGAGGTAGAAGAAGAAGAGTGGTATTGGCCAGGCACACAAGAGCCTTTGGATACCCCGATTTTGCCTCTAACTATTTCTTACGACAGCCATAAAACTGGGAATACTTGTTTCATTGAACAAGTATTGTGGCATGATGGAGTGCTTTATGACCAAGAAGGGGAAGAAAAGATAAGTTATTGCTTGAGTCCGCCACAGGAGAACGTGGCAAACAATAGCGAAAACCAACCAAAAGATATTATTGGTACCAGTCCTTCTTCTCCAAGTGCTAATTCAAGTGAGACGGGGTCGACTTCCTTAGACAAAATGGTCACCGAGAAAAATAAAGACAAAGTACATCCTAATACGAAAGTGACAAAAGCGAGTACAAGCCCTAGAAAAAATTCCTTTATGCAGGAAAAGGTCGCAGAGAACTTGAGAGAAAAGGCAAAGAACGTTTTGAGTCAAACTTTGCTTGAAAACATAGAAGAGGCAAACGTGGAAACAGATAAAACGCATATAGAAAAGATTGCAGTAGATATAGAACAAGCCCTATTCCAAAAATACTTCAAAGCAGACTATTTGGCGCAATTACGAAGTATAACTTTCAACTTGCGCGGTAAACGAAACTTGGAATTGAAGAGAGCAATAGTGGTTGCCGAAATTTCACCAACAAGACTAGCGGAAATGACAGCTGATGAATTAGCTTCCAAGTCTATGAGAGAAGAAAGAAGGAGAAGAGAACAGGAATCCTTTGCAAGGGCTGTTATTCGGGACCCTACCGAGGTCGGCATTGTGAAAGGTTTGAACACGACCGAAGTTGTTCCCCAGCGATCGGAAGAAAAGTATGAAATGGAACAAGTCTTTCAAAAAGAGACTGCGTTGTTACAGGGAGAGAATGCAGAAGTGCAACTAGAAGGCGCAGAATCTGAAGCCCAGACTTGTTCTTCACCTGTAAGCGGTGAATTGATTCATGAAGAGGAAAGCAACCAGAATGAACCTACTATGATAAAAGACAAGTTTGAGCAGAACAATAATATGGAAGTTCAACAATCGTCAAACACGACAGTTGGAAACTTTCAGCTTCCTATGTTTAACGGTTTAGACGACAAGTTTCAACAGTTTGCCACTTCTGTGGGAGAACCAGAGAGACCAAGTCGAAGTATTTTAAGAGGTTCAACAACGGAAGCGATTCGTTCCAAGAAAAGAACTGCAGTTTGGCAAGGTGACATCAGTTTTGAAGAAACGATATCGTTCCAAGCTATGGCGTTTTATTTGGTGGGTCCAAACAATTATGCGATCCTTCCAGAGCAGATGAACATTATTGGAAGAACGGAACTTGGCTCAACGATAGAGTTTGTGAAAGGATTGGAGCACTCCACTTCAAGAGAATTCAGTGTCGTATATTTTAAGCCAGTAAGTATATTTGTTTTATTTTAGGAGCGTTCGTGACCTTCATGTATTATTTTCTGTATATAGAGAAGTGCTGGAGATGAAAGTGGCTTCAAAGAGTTGGTTGATTTTCTTTCAAGAAGAAGGCGTGCAGGTGTGTTATTCCAAACTGGCCAATCAGAAGCATATATACTACCCCCTGGCAAGGTAAGTTGACCGTTGAAGGCAGAATGGTCTTGTTACTTACAATTGTAGTTGGCAAGTCATATTCACGATTATGGACGTGAGCGTGTACTCGGTATGTAGAGATGTTTCTTTTTTAGCGACAGAATTTGACTTTTTGTTCATAGGAGTAATAGTGACACGTAAAACGGCTTTGCAAGAACGCCCTGTCCTTTCTCTAAACAAACAAGTAAATATAGCGGAAAGTGACCATGTTTCTTTTCAGAGTAGCCAAGACGGCGCTCTCAACGAAGAGAGCAAAGATTCCGTTTCCTTGGATACTCGTCCTATTCAGTTATCTCCAGAAGTATCCAAACAAGTCGCAGTTTCCGAACCCGAGAAACAAAGTTCCTCTCCCGCTGTTGCGACAACAGATATACCGACGAATACAAGTCCTAAGAAAGGACTAGTAAATAGTAACATAACCGAGGAACGGCATAAAATTCTTCCAGGATTGCCGAAAGAACCGCAGTTGGCAAGTGTTCTTGGCTTTCGTTCTTTGCCCGGTATTCCTGGATTGAATAAAGCGCAAGAGAGCGACAAGGGATCTTTACCAAAATGATGATGCCTTTTCCAACTACTATGGAATATATATAACTGGACGTTTTCGGTTATGTTTTTATTTCAGGTCAAGGCTCTCCTAGCTAGTGTTTGTGGAAACTATATTTGTATATAGTGACAGGGTACCGGGCTCCTATTTCTCTTGCGCTGCTTGGACTTTGGACATGGCGTCTTCATCGACAAACCTGTCGAAACTATTATAGTGAAACTGGACAATAGTAACGAACTTCTTACCAGTCTTTACGCGTTAAAAAGGGAGTAACTAGACGAGCCGGATACTGCACCGAGTGATCCTCACAAAGTCTTTGCATGATATCTGCCTTTCCTTTTCCTACTACAATAAAAGCAACGTTCTTTGCATAGTTGAGTGCAGGAAAAGTTAGTGTAATACGCTCGGAAGGAGGTTTTGGAGAATTCCGTTCATACGCCACCAATTTCTTGGTCTCACCAAGCTTTTGTATACCAGTCAATACCAAGAAAATATTCACAACTTGATTCTTACCAACTCCTTATTCGGAAACAAAGAAGCTGTGTGCCCGTCCTCTCCCAACCCAAGTAATATCAAATCTTTAAAAAATAAAGTAAGGCAGAATTGTTTCAACGCTATTGCTTACCGAATGCTGGAACTCGTTCTACTTGATATTTCACTGGTTGATGCAAGACTCTAATAAAATCTGTTTGATTTTCACAGGATAATATATCGTGTTCATAACTTGATGCAGCTTCCTCCAGTGGTAAGGATGTATTCACCGGGAATACCTACGATGCTTTTGACTCCGCAACTTCCAAAAGAAAAAACTGTGAGCACGTACTTTGACTTTTTGATCAATACCGCTTCGTTGCAATGCTTTGCGGAGTTGTCCAAAGTTGCTCTGAGGATCATCCCACGGAACGTATCTTTCGTCAACCAGAAATATAAGAGTATTTTCCCAATCCACCCTTTCTTTTCGATCAGGTGTTTCTAGTATAGCTTTGGAAAAATATTGCAGTACGGAACCACCAGATATGGCCAAAGTAAAGCTGCCTTGTTTCTTCACTGCATTGGAAGCTATCTCGACAAAATATTCACCAAAAGAAGCAACAAGATCTTCTTCGTTTGGAGATATTCGAAACACTGAAAAATCAGAGTCTACGTAACGGGTCTTGGTTGCAGTGGTCGACATAACCACTGGAACAAGAGTTGGTCTCGACAGTTTCTCAAGAACAGGTGCCTTGATAAAGGGTTTTCTACCAAAGCTATTTCTTGGAGTAGCGAAACATAAACAAGGAGAACGCCTAACTCCTGTTGAATAGAGAGGCAACGCACCGGTCACAAAGCCACAACGCAGCGATTCTTCCGACATGCAAAATTCAAGTTCTTCATTTATTGTTACAACCCAGACTGGACTTTGTTTCGACGCCAGTATGACTATTTATCCCTTTCGCAATACTGCAGAGATACTTCTTTTGGTCCTTTCTAAGAATAACTTGGGAAAAATCAGCACCTTCGATATCAGCATTCTCTAAACGCGTATTTCCTGAAAAGTATGCTCCTCGTAAAATAGCATTCTTAAGCTTGGCGTTACGAAGATTTGCCAACTCTAAATTAGCTTCTGAAAGATCCGCATCTTCCAAATTAGCATAGGATAACTCTGCTCCAAAGAAGGAGGCTGAAACCAATTTCGACCCATGAAAGTCGGTTTCTCTTAATAGACTCTGTTGAAAACTGACACCACTAAGGTCCTGTCCCGAAAAATCTGCTCCACTTAGGTTCACTCCTCTAGTTACCGTCCGAGATACACCAGTAGAGGTTTTCCCCGAGCTTGCTGCACCACCGCCAACTTTGCCTAAATCACGTTCTATCCCTTCAGCATTGCAAAACCACGCAGTATTATCAAAACAGAGACCCAGAGGTAGGGTGGAAAACATGGTTGCAGCAAGTATCCAAGTTACTGCCACTCGAGAGTAGTTTATTTTCAAACAACAATAAGTATTATATAAAGAGACTTTGGAGTATGAACGCTCGCACCCATAACGCACTTGAAACTTACTTGGCAGACTCTGGAAAACGCCTTTTGGGAAGTGGCAAGATGAGGCCATACCAGGTCTCCTTTGGGTCTGTAAAGTGAAATATGGAGGGCGACACACTATGATAAACATTCTTAGGACAAGAATGCGATTACACGATCAAGATCCACAAAACTTGTTTACGAAGCATTCATTTTCGAAAGTTTCGACTCCAATCGTAAGATTCGATCTCCCAGGATCACCAACATTTGTTGCATCTGCCATTGCATTGAATGGCGGCTTTGACGAGAAAGGAACGGAACTTACCGCACGCATATCATTTGTAACTTCATGTAGTGTCTGACTAGGGTTATCATATTTTGGTGTCTCCGTGCTTGAGGTTTCAACAGAACATGATAAAGGATAGCTGAAGAAAGAAAGCACCGAGTTAAAGAGACTTGTGAAGAAAGTAACAGTCAACGTACCTTAACAAGTTGCTCTCAAACAAAGTATACATATCTCTGATATGATCCAAAGAACGAGGAGTAGCTTTGTACCGACGACCAATTACTGTGCTGCAGCAAGAACACTTGACAAGATGAAAAGCACTTCCACTGTCGATACCGCTGTTTGAAACTTCAAAGTTGGAGGTTTCTACCTGGATGTTTACTGCTTCTATATCATAATATTAGTAAAGTTCAAAGCACTATTGAAGGTTTATTACGTACTCGAAAGGACAATAGCACTTTGTTCTACTTGGGCAGATACAAGTGAACCGGTATCCCCCAATAAAGTTTTACAATGAGCACACTGTAAAACAAATATTCGATTTCCTGAAGTTTCGGATAGTATGTTACCTTCTTCCACGTTTTTCACTTCTTCGGTGTCTCTCGACATCGTTGTCTCCTCAGTTTCCAATTTCAAACAAGTCTTTTCTTGAAATGGCGCCAAATCCATACAAAATGGCATTCTTCCATGCCGCTGTTCCGCAGCCACCCAAGTCACACAACAAGGTTTATGGTTCTGTTAGGTTTCAGGCTGGCTGTTCTAGTCAACAACCCAGTTATTGTTTGTTTCATTTGAAAACAGGATCCTGCTTTATCGGAAGAACATGTTGCTGTCCTTTAGTTTTCAATACGAGGCGCTCTGTTCCAAGTCTGCAAGTTTTTGTTGGTTCAAGTATATTATATCAAGCAATTGCCCTGAAGAACCATATAAAAATTTCTGAAAAGAAAGCTTTAAATAACTTGGTGTATTCGAAACTGGAGTCAAGGTTCCCGGTCGACTTTCAGAAGCAGCATTCATATGGCGTTTCTATCTGGAGAGTCATAGCGTTTGCACTGTTTGCACTTGTTACAGGGATGCTCTTGCTCTATATCCGATCAGTGCGAAAAATAGTAAGGTTTTCGCTTCCTCCTTTATCTCTCAATAATAACGAGTGACGAAAGTTGAAGCAACCGTTGCTGTCAGGAGCGGGTGGTCTGTGGAAGACTTTGCGCGGGTCCTTGTCTGGTACTTTTTCTGACGACGCTGGCTTGAAGAATGAGCAACTAGAGGAGGCCGATCTGAAGCCTGTTCTCGAAAAACTGATCATGCGTAGAAATCTCTCTTTAGAAGAGGTTGGATAATAATATGTTGCGAAACAAGCTATTTCTTACTCAATCAGAATAGGCGAGAGAATCCGTTTCAAAGTTTCTTGGTCAGAGCTATACGAATCCTTATCAAATTGCAGCCTTTCTTTCTTTATTACGAGCAAAGGTAGATAATGAGAAACAACGAGGAATATAAAAAGTGACACTTTCATCTTGGACATAGGGAGAAACTGCTGAAGAATTAGCTGGGATGGCACTTGCCATGCGACAGCAAAGCTTATCGGTTCCTTTACCTTCTACTATCCAATATTTGGTAGATATTGTTGGAACAGGTGAGTGTTCAGGAGGACATTTGTTGTTTTTTATCCATACAAAAATAAAAAGGTGGTGATGGCGCGGATACAATAAATATTTCAACAGGTGCTGCTATTCTTGCGGCTGCTTGTGGAGCCAAGGTTGCAAAACATGGAAGTCATTCTTCGAGTTCGAAATGCGGATCTGCGGATGTATTGAAAGCCTTGGGAGTAAAGTATGTTGGAATTCCTTGCAACTTCAGAGTTATTTATTTTTAGAGTATCTCTCTCGCCTCATTCCGTAGCGAAATGTTTAGAGCAAGTCGGAATAGCGTTTCTCTACGCACCGAAATATCATCCCTCCATGAAACATGTTTCTAATATTCGGAAAGGTTTGCGGTTTCGAACAGCTTTCAATTTACTCGGACCACTTACCAATCCAGCTCTTGTTTCCAGACAAGTAAGAATGTTTTTCACCCTATTAATATGATTGAACATTCTTATATTTTGTACAAGGTCATTGGAGTATCTCATGAGGAATTGGTGGAAAAATTAGCTTTGGCACTTCAGTTGTTAGGAACAGAACGTAGTTGGATACTACATTGCTCGGGTTTAGATGAAATGTCCCCTCTTGGAAGCGCTACTGTATTCGAAGTTACTCCAGACGAGATTCATCGTCATGTGATTCATCCTTCGCAATATGGTTTTCCCCCTTGTCAGTTGGAAGATCTTAAAGGAGCTGATGCACAATATAATGCCCGTATTCTAAGGAAGTGTCTCAGTGGAACTCCTAGTGCGGTTAGCAATTCTATTATTTTAAATGCTGCGGCTGTCCTCGTTGTTTCTGGTTTGTCCGATACATTTGGCGAAGCAATTACATTGGCTACTCGAACTCTTATGAGGTAAAAGGCTGTTTATATCCTAAAAACAAAGTACTCAATTGGTTCTTTTTCTGCATAGTGGATCTGCCTTGGAGTTATTAGAACGATGGGTTAACCTGACTCAGAGTCTTGAATAGTCTCCGTTGTAGACAATGCAAAGATAACAATCAAGAGGTAGAGAAGCATTTCTCCAAAGCACTAGTGAAATGAACAGGATCGATTTCCGTCCAATGTGGAAATACTGGCGTCATTCTTTCTGCGTCCAAACTGGGAAAGTTATCGGAAATGGTCGCTTTTAGTTGTTGAAATACATAGTCGTTTCCCTTTTCCGCAAAATGAAGTCCATCGGTGAAGAACATTTGCCATTGACTTTGTTGCTGAATACTCGTCCAAAGATCCAAACAAGGAACGTGAGCTTCTGCAGCCACCCGCTTACAAGCATTCACATATTCTTCTACTCTTGAGGCCTTTCGAAATACTGGTTTGTTCTTTTGTCGGCAATCTTCTCGCCATGCCTCTTCCACCAGAGGTGGCGGTGTTATCAACAGCAACTCTGCTTTCGTAAATTTCGATTGCAGGTTACGAACTACTTTTATCATTTTAAATAGATTACTTGCATATTCTTCCACTCCGACGTGTTGTGGGCTTTCAGGAACAGTGCAGTCGTTTGCCCCCAGGAAAATAACAACCAGTTTTAGGCAAGAGAGGTCCAGCGCGTGTAAAACCTTTGGAAGTATATAGAGTGCCCATCGAGTATTGTAACCAGCAAAGCCACGTATGATGACGTCTGCCTTTGTAGAATAATGATTAGCCAGCAGAGCTCCCCAGCCTCTTCCTTCTGAAGTGGAGATATGTTGGGAATATTCCGTTAAAGAGTCTCCAAAACATAGTAGACTTGGGTACTTTAGGGCCTTTTTTTGAGAAACTTCAGTAAAACCTTGGGAAAACTGTTTCCACGTGTCTGAGACAGTGGTTGCAAACTTGCCCAAAAAAGTAGTAGGCTTTTTATTCCTTTGTCGTTCGAACGAAGAACTGTCTGAATATTCAAAAGAACCTAAACCGTAAATATTCTGCACAACATTCTCTTCTTGTGGTTGTTCTTCCTCGTCTTGCGGTTGTGCCGACAACATCGACTCACAAAGGCTCCCCTTGACAACGTGGACAAACCATCAAACTCGTCCCACTACATTTCACGCATACTTCCACTTTGGTTTTGCCATCCAACTTGTATGTCATTTTAGAAAGTTTTCCAAAGTTAGCTAAATAAATACTTGTCTTGAGCTGCCTTTCTTTGAAGGCATCAAAACTTGTGGGCTTTTCCGAATTGCTATTTCCCATAGAGTCACGTGGAAAACTCGTACAGCTCCGTTCGCAAAATACACAGTTGACAACTCCGGCATTATTGCATCTTGAACAATAAATATCCTCCGCTCTACTTGAATCTCTTTTGTCGGTTCTAATTATTCTCCAAGGAACACTTGTGTCCAGATATTCTTGACAGGTTCTCGAGTTATGACCCACCTGTCTGCAGTGACTACATTTTCGTGCTGCTGCCGCGGATGATTTCTCGACTCTTCGCTCTTCTATAAACACAACTCTCCGTTTGGAACCACGAGGATTGTTTACTTGTCCAAGAATTTCTAAGCGATGTCGAAGTCTGCCTTTTTTCAACCTCAAGTTGTCATATCGAGGAAACGCAGGTTGAAATAGAAGCCTCGTCGAGATTGACATTTTGGCAATTGGAAATGCCAACGACCACAAATATTCTTTGGAGATGCAATCGAAGAGGAATAAGCGAAGATCGACGTCACTTGTTGATGAAAACTCGATACCTGCAAAGTATAAACACAACTTGAGTGAGTCGACTTGTATTTATTTGCAGTATGCAAAAATAGTGGATAATAAAGGTCGCATGAGAAACTTACTTGAACTGGATGAAGACTGGAAAGGTGGTTTGTCGGAGCCATGTAAGCAGTGGAAGTTGACGGGAATACTCGTTCCTCCTAGTGATTTTAACGATCTTACTCGAGGGGTCAAGTTTCAGACGTTGCGTCTATTTGATTGGACTCTGGATTTTGGGGGGTTTATTTGGGCGCTAGGCTATGGACCAGGAAACGAGGAATATTTTTATTTAATGTTATCTGCGGCCAACGAATATAAGCCATACTTTAATCGTTTACTCAGATTCAAATCTTTAGCACTTCACTTGTATCATTTGTGTGGGCAAAATAATCCTCCAGTTACCGTACAGCAAGCACTGGAACGCCCATCCCAGTGGAAAGGTGAAGGAGGTCCTCTTCTTGAACAAGAAATAGCTCAAGACGCCAAACTTGCGGCCAAGTTGTTAAAAGACGCCTTGCAAAGCGACAATCCTCTTCTCACTGACTTGGAACGTCTTTCCCCAGAAGGCAAAGAAGCATCAACAGAAGAGGAATCCGAAACCAATGAAAATGTAGCCGCCAAGTCTTCTTTAGAACCCATGCCGATGGAGTCTCCACAAGACAATATTCCCTACGACAACGTTCCAGCTACGGAAATGTCTGCGGAGATACCAAAAGTAGTTGAGCAGAAAGATACTTGTACAGTACTGTCACCAACGATGAACCGCAATTGTCAGATGGAAGGCTGTTCTTGTTATGCTCGAGATAATAGCAAATATTGCAGTGATGAATGCGGCTTGTTGAGAGCATTTTTGACTTTAAAAAGACTACAATATTGCTAATGAACTTGTTCATCTGGAAGCATCGAGTGATTGAGTTGCAAGAGTTGTTCAATGGAATATTGTCGTCTTTCTTCGAGTCTCGTTATTGTTGTTGTTGTTGTTGTTGCAGTCATTGACATCCAATCATTCCGATGTTTTTCCGTCAGTTCCTTATCTCTGTTGTTCTGGTTATCAATCGATGGCTTTCTTTGACGAAGACCATAGCCTCGAAAGTGTGTATCCTCCAAAAACTCTGGTCTTTCAATCACAAAAGTATATACAGTTATGAAAAGTTTTGGAAATCGACTATGAAAATATTGCCAAAAGTTAAAGTTGTCTTCTCGGTCATCATAACAAGGCAGTTTGCCCAATATCCGTTGAACAGATATCGACAACTCATTATAATGAGAACGCTTATTTCTAATGAGACGCAAGAGATCGGAAATACTCGTAGTATCATAATTACGACTATTTGGTGCTATCAAAACACTCGTATCTATCTTGGATGCCCAAGAGATCTTTTTGTCGTTGGTTTCCATCGTATTATTTTGCAAAATGACGCGACAATGTTTCTCAAAGGCAACTACCAAATCTTTGCCTTGTCGTGAACTACTTTTGAAAAATGAAAGTCTGTCAGAAACATCAGCAAGAAAAGAAAGCTTCTTTGTATCCGTCCAAAAGAAAGGATGCTGAAGAACTTGTTTCGCACAAGGTCGCTTGAAAGGATCCAACTCAATCATTTTCTCAATCAAATCTTTTGCATCCCATAAATGAAGTTTTTCCAATTCTGTCAAATTATAGTCACCTAGCATATCCATTTTGATCTATAAGAGATAATTAACAAGTCAAACTAGCTCTTACCTTTACATATCTTCGACTCCCTTTCATAGAGCGACTCTCCAAACGGGTGTTTTCCTCGCGTAAGTACAAAATAGAATAAACATCCAGCAGCGAATATATCCAAACAAGTATTTTGCTTTTGTTTATTCAAAACTTCCGCTGCTCTCCAACCACAACTTCCCTCTGCTTTGTTACTCGTAAAGCTTCCATTCATCGAAAAGGTTGTCTCTCTAGTCATCTTCTTTGCCAATCCAACATCCGCTATCTTAATACGATAATACTCCATAGAAGGTAATCTTTCCTTGGGAGATTGCTGTTTTGGTTCCAACACCAAAATATTTTGAGGTTTAAGGTCTCGATGAACTACTCCATGTCGATGCAAGTCCATCAAACCTTGTATTATTTGTCTCAAGATGGGAACAAAGCAACGAGAAGATAATTCGGTAGAATCTTTCCAAATTTGTACTTGTTCTTCGAGACTTCTATCACACAACTCCAAAGCAAGATAGATGAATAAATTGTCTTCTTCCATTGCATAATAACGCACGACAAAAGGACTAAGTTCATCCAAAGCAATTAACATTTCAATTTCTCTTCGTGCCAATTCATAAAACGTTTTCAACATTCGTTTCACAGCAACTTTCCTTCCATCGCCATCCAAACGACCTTCCAATACAACTGTTCCATGAGAACCGACACCTAAAACATGATTGGTCACAATCAATTTGCCAATCTTATATTCTTCTGTATTCGATGGACTGTTGGAATACATATATGCCTGAATATCTTTCCCATTCTTGGTGCCTAATAAATGACTCGTTGTTTTCCAACTTGAAGGTTGCGAGTGGATACTAGTCCATGCTCGTCGATAATACAAAATAACTATACAAAGTACAACAATCAAACATAGCAAAATAACTACATTTTGCTTAAAAACTGGATGGAAAAAAGATATAAAATGCATTCCGATACTTTGTTGTTGTTGTTGTTGTTGCTGATTATCATTCCAAGCTCCATTATAAGGAACGTCTGAAATCATTTCAAGAGAAGAAAATGAAATCCAATCCTTATGCTCTCCTTTCCTTTCCTTTTGAAACATATCGCTCAAAGCAATCATATGAATGACTGGAGTCTCCAAAGTTCTTGACCATATCTGTTGGTCTTGTGTGTCTCTTAAACTAACTTGTCGAGTATCTATTACGAGCTTTCCGTACCACAGCCTATCTTCAGAGATAGTATGCAGACTATTTTCATCACGAAATATATAATTAGAAGGTTCGAAACGACTGAAATTGGCAAAGTAACTCTTCCCTGACGCAGCATCATACATACGAATGCCTACAAACTTGCGAAAGACAATACCAATGTTCTTCACTTGACCATACTGACTCCATAAGGAAGAGCAAGAGTCATCCCTTCCTTCTATACAAGAAATAAGTGAGGAATCTTGTTCAGAATCAAACTCCATTTCCTTCAAGACTTTTCCAGTATCTAATTCAATAAACAAGGCACTCGTATCTACTCTATATAACGTCAACAAAGATTCGCTATTTCCGAGAAAGTAAGGCACCATGCCATCTTCTTGTAACAGATATAGTCGATAATCAGGGCCTACATAAGGAAAATAAAACTTGGAGAGAAAAAATAGTAGAAAAAACCAACCTAAAATACAACGGTCCAAAATGGAGGGTTGGTCTTCTTTGTTTGGCAAGAATATTTTCTGAGACTTTATCGACCACAAATGAGAACCTTTTATCGCGTCGACAAGTTCAACAGACCCGTCCAAAAGCTCTAGAAAAAGAAAGGGACAAGTTTTATCAATCGCAATAAGTTTGCCTGAGCCTGTTCTAGGCACGAGAGCGGTACTAGACACATTAGGAAAGAGTTGAAGTTTTGTTTCCAAAGCACAAGTACGTCCCACGAATAAAAGTATCCAATAAAACACAACTGCTGTCCACCAAAGTTTTGCACAACTTGTCTTCATATCGAGTAGATAACATTCCCACAAAGTGACAAGAAAACCTAGTGTCGGTTTATCTCTCCTTGGGTTGCATATTTCATAATTGTTGGTATCGACTAGTAGACAACAACTCTCCTGTATCCATATATGCAAATGTATACGTATATATTTGTTCATCATATGTTATTATTTCGTAAAATATCTATCATTGCATATTATATTTAATTGTGCAGTCTGAGTGACTAACATTCTCTATTTTGTTGTCGGGACGGTCGATCGACTTGCAGCAATGGCTGAACCATCACTAGCACCGTTGCCACGAGGAAAGTTTGTGGACACAAAAGTTGACTCTTCAGCAAACAGCAAGAATAGAACAAAGAATGTATCCAAAAAGAGACAAGTAAATTCATTCTTTGATGAATGGTTGCAAGGAAGAAAGAAAATACGTTCACATCATCCGTTCAGTATCGACGAAAAGGAAGCAACAGATCAAGTGAGTAGATGGAAAGGAGATTGATGATATTGCTTATGATAAATATCTTCCTAGTTTCAAGAATATAGTGAAATTCTGGAAGAACCTGCAGTATTGAACAAGCTTCCTTCTCAGGGTGCTGGTTTGGAAAAGACTTCAATGTTAGGTGTTGTACAAAGTGTCAATGTACGTACTGGCCGTATAAACCTAATTTCGTGGAATCATATGAAAGTATTCTCCAACGAATGGAACGAATTGTCCCAATACAGTGTCACTTCGCAGCAAGAGGCCGAGGAACAAACGGAGAGCCAAGATGAGGACCTTATCGTTAAGCCTGGAATGATATTACCATTTTCAGTATTATCGGTTACGAAACAAGGGTAAGTTGATATAGAAGAAAACAAATCCTGTGTTGGATGATTACTGAGACCTGAACTCCTTAGGACATATCGGAATATTCAAGTATCCATACTTCCAAGCAATGTGAACCGACATATCGACCCATGGTTCCTTACCAAAGTATGTCAAGTTTATATAATGAAAGAAACTCTCTAAAAGAAAATAAGGGTTGTTTGGTGTATGGAATAGTTTATGAAAAGGAAGCGTATGGTTTTCGTGTTAGTTTTGGTTTTGACTCGATTCCATTGGATGGTTTTCTTCCCTTTGAGGAAACAGATTCCCTGACAATTAAGGTGAGAACGTTGGAAAAGCAGAAGATAGATATACTTAACATTGAATATCATATGTTATAGTTGGGAAGCCTAATATGGTGTGTGATAACTCAAGTGAAAAGATTAGACAAACGAGGCATTGCCAGAGTTTCTACAGACAGAAGACTTGTATGTTCTTCGAAGATATCACAACAAAGCAATTGGCCTTTTGGTTGTGTGTTTCCGGGTCTTAGAATGGAAGGAAAAGTATTGCAAAAGTTCAAAGGAAAGAGTTGGACAAGTATTCAGTTGGCTTCCGATATGAAAGGTTGGCGTATGATGGAGAAAGGACTTAATGATGCGCTCTGACTCTTTGTGAATAGGCTTTGTTTACTCACTAAACAAGTTGAAGCATTCTTCTCTTGACTTGAGAGTAACTTTTGTAGACTTTGAAAGAAAACAGATATATTTATCTGCAGTTGAATGTTTAGTTGAGAATCTGGAGTCTCCAAAACTTCCTAATGATTGGAAACTTGGAAGTATCTTGGATAATATTGTGGTGAAGGGTCATCTTTCCAATCCTAAAGGTATTTAGTGTCGTCACATGTATATTTGATAGTAACTAAATATTCGACAAAGGAGTTCTTTTGAGACATGTGGAGAGCAGTACCAATTTATTTGCTCCAATCTCTCAATTGTCAGATAGCGAGGAAACGAAGAAGAAGAATAACAATATTACTTTGCCTTCTTTGGAGTCCATCGTCCGGTGCAGAATCATAGGATTTTCACCTATCGATGCAACGATTCTTGTGAGTTGCAAGTCTAGCACATTATCGAAATCTGTCGTTAGTTTTGATGAACTTTATCCTGGAAAGCAAGTCCATTGCAAGATAGAAAGTAAGCCGACTTTTTTGTTGAATACTGAATATAACTCGTTGTAAGGTATTCGAGAAAATGGTTGTTTATGTATTGTGGAAGATAATATTCGTGCCTGGATTCCTCGTTTACACTTTGGAGATACGGTTGGCACTCGCCTAGTGAAAAAGTTTGTTCCTGACAAGGTTTGTATATTCCTTTGTATTGATTTTAATGAATTGATTTTATTCCTTATATACTATAGCAAGTAATTGGTTGTGTTTTAAGTATCTTTCGAGATAGTCATCGATGCACAATTACGACAAAGAAGAAATTCTTGGATAGGAAATATCCTGTGATTGCTTCGATACAAGATGCTAAGAATCATATTGGTTCAGCAGTTTATTGTTGTGTTTATCAAGTGAGTTCTTCACGCGGTCTACAAGTGGAATTTTTTCAAGGAGTGAAAGGGTTTGTTGTTATGGATGCACTCTTTATGGAATTGTGTGACTAAGCAACTACATGTTGTTCTTCTAGGTTTTTACCTGTTTCGTATATGAATTTGGACACATCTCCCAGTGTAGATTGGCTGGAACAGAATTATCCTGTTGGAAAGACATTGAAAGTTTGGATACTTTCTGTTCATGAAGAATCTCACCGTATTGTGGTGAGCCTTTCCAAGGATATCCTAGAACTGAATAATGGCAATGCTATGGTTGTTCATGAGGCATTGTTAGTTGGTGTGGAATATGGAAAATTGATTGTGGAAGTAAGTCGATGAACAATTCTCCAATCTACTCGTTCTTAATTTTTCAAGGTATTTCTTGACTCCAAGAAAAGAGCTCTGCTTCCAAAGGAACATTTGTCTGATTTTCCAAGTTTATCGGAAAAGATTTATTCTCTTCTTGTTTCCTATTTTGAAAGCTGTTCGTCAAGTTTACCTTTGAAACAAGTTGTCATTTTGCGCTCTCGTATATCTTCTGAAGATTGTCGTGCCTTGGTATCTCTGAAACGATCACTCATTGAGTTTGCTTTGGCTTATCCTTGGTTTCCTAATGACGATGTCTTCAATGAATGGAAAGCCAATCAAATGTTGCCAGGTTTTGTGGAAAGAGAGACTTTACACAAGTATTTGATAGGGTTTACTGGAAATTGGAAAGTTTGGATGGATAAGAACGAATGGAATCTGAATAGAAAGTTGTTGTTGCGAACTCCACGCATACACGAAACAGTTTGGTGTCATCTTTTGGTGGATAACAACCACGTGGAACCAAAAGTATCTCTAGTTACTCAGTGGGATTCTTTAGACCTACCAAATATGGAAAGAAAATATTCATTTTATCCAACTCGCTATTTTGACGATGTCGAACAATGGAAGAGTCAACTAGTACAGTGGAATTTGATGAAAGAGTCTGTGTTAGCCAAGAAGGACTTGTTCAAACAAGGAGAAATAGTTGCAGCGCAGTTGGTTTCCAAACGTTCTTCTGAACATATCTTTTCGTTGAAGGAGGGCAATGTCTCAGGAGAGCAGGTGATTGGCATATCTGTTAGCGAAGAACAAGTATCCAAAGACACATACGTTCGTATTTTGGAATATGATAGTCTTTCTGGATTCTTCCTCGTTTATCCTGTAAACGATGCCAAGTCTCATTCGGAAGTATGCAAGCTACCCAGTCCAAAGAGTCTTTTGCAAGGCATCGTTGTCCTAATCAAGGAGGAATATCTCATTATGAGAATACCTGAGTGGAATGACTTGCTGGTCTATCTCACTTTTTGGGATCCAAGAGTTCGTATGAATTTAGCTGCTGTATACTCTGCGGGTTCGGTAGCCAAAGGAATTGTATGTCATTCCGAGCAAGGATTTGTGGTGTTAGTTGCAAATGGTGAAAGAAATAAGAAAGGAAACGATATGGTTTCAACTTTGAATATTGGAGACCAAGTTGTAGGAAACATTGTTCGTATTTCACCAGTACATCTTCACTTGTCTGTTCCTCAGTATTCTTGTTATGGAAGAATTCACTTATCTCAGTTAAGGTCTGAATTAGAAGAACACTATGAAGTAGGACAACAGCTACAAGCTAGAATAATAGCAAAGAGTTATTCCAAGGGCTTAGAATTGTTGGAGTTGACTTTGAAAGAAGACATGGAAGATGCACAAAAACTGTTTGTCGATTGGCGTGATTTGTCTTGTCGTCAGCGTATCACAGGATTTGTATCCAAAATATTGCCCTACGAAGTGTTGATTTCCTTTTCTTCCAAAGTTATCGGTGTTATGAAACCTTGGGGCTTTACCAACGATGAGCAACTTTTGTCCAGTAAAGATATCTTTTCTTCATGGAGAATCGGTCAGCCAGTTGATTGCACAATCGTAAGATTGAAGGCATCTCGAAAGCTGTTGGAAGTAGCACTTAGTGAATTGGTAAAACCAGTTCGGGTGGGAGATTCTATAGTCGCTCAGATAAAACAACTTTATCATGGAGTGGAATTCTCCTTACAATTGCCAAAATGGGTAAAATGGAGTTTACGTACTTGTCGAGGTGTCTTGTACTTGACGGACGTGGATGATGACTTTGACCGAGCAATTGCCAAGGTTGCTCAGCTCAAGTCTGGACAATGGATCAAAGCAGCTATTATCGATTGTGTTACTCTTCAAGATAAGTTAGTTGTGGTGCTATCACTTCGAGATTCAGACGTAAATGTGGCTCAAGGTGCACCAAAAGATATTCGTTGGACAAAAATGGAAGACTTGAAAGCAGGCCAACTAGTGCGAGGATTCATACGTCATCATTCCTCCAAAGGTTGTTTTGTTCAATTGGCTTATAATATCGTTGGAAGAGTTATGCTTCGTAACTTGTCCGATGGATTTATTCAAAATGTAGAAGAAACTTTTCCCGTAGGGCAGCTTGTAACTGCCAAAGTGATAAATGTAGAAAATGGACAAGTAGAGTTGTCGCTGAGAGAAAGCGATCTGGCAGATAGAGAAACTATTTATTCGATGCTTCAAAGTGGCTTGTGTTTACAAGGAACGGTCAAGAATATTCAGCCATTTGGTATATTTGTGTCGTTGGGTTTAGGAATCACCGGTCTGTGCCATATATCGACGTTGGAGAAAGAGAACAAATATCAAATTGGAGAATGTATATGGGTTCAAGTCAGTGGCGTGGATAGAGAAAAGAGAAGAATTAGTTTGCTTCCATTAGATCCGATGAAAGTAAATGAAAGAATAAGGACATTGGCGGAAATTGTTGGTATTTCTTTCCACAAGGACTCTGCTAAACATTCTTCCATGTACAAGCAAGTAGATCTGAAGGATTCTAGTAGTGATGATGATAGCGAGGTTGAAGAGCCGCAGGAGGAAGTTTTACGAGTGCCTGAGAATTTTCGACTAGAAGAAGATGAGTTTTCATCGGAAAATCAACGCAATGCAGGGAACAGTGATGACAGGTCCATGATGGAAAATTCCAAAACAGAACAACAAAGCATGGAAGAATATTTAGATGAGGAAAAGGAGTTGGAATTCTCGTTGGACGAACCTCAGACGGAAGAAGACTTTGAACGAAACATTCTTGCCTCTCCTGATGACTCAAGTATTTGGATTCGGTATATGGCATATTTTGTTAGCAAGCGTCAGGTAATAATGCACCATAGTGTGTGCAAGTCCAACTCAATGTAATATGAATAGATACAAAGAGCCAAGGAAACCGCTCGTCGAGCGTTGGAGAAGATTTCTGTTCGTAAACAAGATGAGAAGCTCAATGTATGGATTGCCTATCTCAATTTAGAAGCACAATATGGAGATGAAAATCATTTGTCGACTATTTTAGACGAAGCGTGTAGTCGTACCAATGCAGAAAAGGTAAGTGTGAAAGAGATGTTTTATTGTCTTTTACATGAATCATCTTGTTTCTATAGCTTCTTTTACGGTTTGCAAAGAGTATGCAGAAGACACACATGAAAAAAGCAGAGGAAATATATCTTCGTGCATGTCGTCAGTTGAAGCAATCTCCCGAGGTAAGATTACATTTTGTGAATGTTCTGTCGGTTATTCATATTTATGTGTGTGTTTGTGTGTGTGTGTGGAAATTCCTTAGGTTTGGATGCAGACGGGTACTTTTTATTATGAAAGGCAAAACAATATTTCTGCAGGCAGAAAAACTTTGGAACGAGCTTTATTGTCTCTTCCGAAACAAGAACATATTCGAGTTATTACCAAATTTACTATTCTTGAATACAAGTTCGGTTCTATCGAACGAGCAAGAACCATCTTTGAGAATATGATTAGTTCATTTCCAAAACGTTTGGATATATGGAATGTATATCTTGATATGGAGTGGAAACAAGTGAATACAGAAGAAGACAAAGTAGGCATCTCTTTTTGTATTGGATGATTCGGTTATTCAGTTTTCTATCTGTATATATAGGAACGACTACGACGGTTGTTTGAACGAGCTTGTGCGCTTTCATTGTCTTCCAAAAAGATGAAATTCTTGTTCAAAAAATATTTAGAGTTTGAAAAGACAATAGGCGGTAATCCTGAGCGAGTCAAGACATTGGCAAAGCAATACGTGGAAAAGCAACTGTAATAAATAGTAGGAATTGCAAACATTTACTTTTCTCTAATAATTGCTCGGCTTTGATGCCAATCCAGACTTGACAAATCTGGATCTAAAGGAATGAGCCTTCCTTGGTCATCGCGAACGAGTATGTTCCCTTGTTCCGATAGATTTTCAACACAAGCATATCCCAATACTTTGCCTTGTTTCGAGGAGAAAAGTTGCAAACGTTGTCCTGAGTGTAACCAATGACTTAAAAAGCGTGGAAGAAACTTTTCAAAGCCATCTTGTTGGAAACTATAATACATATCCTCGAAATGATGGATAAAACGTGCCAAAAGACATTCTCTATCTATCATAGCACAAGTCTCGTCCGCTGACATTTGTCGAAGCCAAGTCGATAAACATGTCGTAGGATAAGAATTATTCACATTCAAGCCAACTCCAATAATTAAAGTCAATTCATCCTTCCACACCGAGCCTTCACAGAGGATTCCTCCAACCTTTTGGTCATCTAAATACAGATCATTTGGCCACTTGATTCTTAAAGGTAAGCACTTCCAAACAGGATCTTAAGAAATATTTTGAGGATATATCTTAAAACAAGAAAGGTAGAAACACATACTTACCACCTTTGACCACTTCCACCATTGCCAGTGCAACAAGATACTGAATAAAGGAAACACTGCGCCAAGGTTGCAGCTGAACATTAATATTGCTGCTGGCTCCAGAATTAATTTTGTTGGAATATAGAGAATAGGAACAAACTGTTGAAAAGGCAAGAGAACCCAGCTCAGTTTGCCACTGATTGGTTCTTCTACCTCTTCCTTTGGTTTGTGTTTCTGCGACGACCACCAGGTCCTTCACATTCAAATTTTCATAAAGTATGCGTGCAACGTCTTGAGTAGAAGAAACCTGAGGAGAATATGCCAAAAGATGCCCCAACCTTTTAGAATATAGATTACGAAAATACTTGTGTGGTTGGAAATAATTCAAGTCCTTCGAAACGAGTACATCTTTTGAAATAGACTCGGAATGACAACTCGTTGCATCCAACTTTTGTTTGGAGCCAAGTTCTTTTCTCTCTGAAGATGTAACTATTCGGAGGCGAAAACTCTCGGAAAGCTTCAACAACGACTCACTCTTGCTTTGTAAAAGTTCTAAACAATATTGATCTGTTTTACAGTGAAGTTCAACTAGAAAGGTAGTCATCACTTGTTCACCATAAATAAACCGTCAGCACATTTCAGCTTTTGTTGTTGAACCAAGTTGGTCAACAATCCGTTCAATTCATATTCCGTCTTGTCGTAACGTGGATTGATGACGAATACCTAAACGTTGTGTTGAGTCTCTGCAGCAGAAGAGGTAGCCGCCGCCTTGCCTTGAGAAGTTTATGGATTCTTTCCAAAGGTAATGCCTGAAAACTTTCCAATATTCCATATATGTATCGTTCATATATCCAGATATCATTGGGACTTGCTTGTTCACTGCGTTCTTCTTCGGGTACAGTTTCTTCTTCTATGATGAGTTCTTCTTGAACCATGTTGCTTTCGAGACGCTCTACAAACTGATAAACTCCTCCTTCCAGCTGATGTCATACATACACACACTCTCTTTGTAACGAGAATGGAACGTCGAAGCTGCTACTTACCTCCTGCAGCAAACCTTGGTTTATCAGTGGAAGGATTTTGCGTTTCAGAGATTCTGATTCCACAGAAAGTTCTTTGCATAATTGCTGAAGACTCCATCGGTTATGCCGCCCGAATAACATAAGAACACAGCCTTGAAGTGGACTTACTCGAACAGTGATGGTTTGTCCAGTCTCTGTAGTCAAAGAAAGCCTCATAACTACGATTATGTCAAGATACTTTTCATCAATACAACAACAGGCAAATGATCAATAGTTTATCTTACCTCCACAACCCAAATCCCATAAAAGTTTTCGAGGAGTTTTTATCTTCTCAAAATGTCTTTGAAAGGAATCCAGAGTGGAACTCATTTCCGCAGGAGGAACAAAACTTTCTTCTGCAAGTTTGGGCCACACAATCT
Organism: Galdieria yellowstonensis; assembly: GCA_026122205.1. Lineage (NCBI taxonomy): Eukaryota > Rhodophyta > Bangiophyceae > Galdieriales > Galdieriaceae > Galdieria > Galdieria yellowstonensis. Next base: position 151,781 of record JANCYU010000001.1, on the reverse strand, counting down.
GATAATACAAAAGTCAATCTCCCGAAAAACAAAAAGGCTGTTCGCTTACTTTCGAACAAACTACGATTTCCAACTTCTCATTCTTCCAGTATGTTGTTTCATCATTCATACTATTAAGAAGGCGTCTCGACTCTCTTAAATCTCGCAACATGATATCACAAGAGTGTAACGAACTTTCTCCAAACCGAAGTTTAAGAAGCTCAACATTTCGCATCTGAACAGTTATTATGGAGATGAGAGCAATGAATATCGTAAAATGAATATACGATACCTCCTTATCCAGTTGAAAGTCAAGACTTTTCAAAATTCTCTCCGCTAAAGCTGTTCTGTACTCATTTAAGAATGACTCCTTAGAACTACATACCACGTAAAAGTTCCAGATGAAACTAATCCATAGAATAGCCTAGCTTACCCGTATATACTTAATAAGATTCCAAAGGCATCGTCCATTCCAGAAACGTATTCATCAAAAGGTGAGTCGGCAGGTTGTGGATTCCATTTGGACTCTTATTTTCAAGTGAACAAATAAAGTGTGTACAAATACATGTAAGATAAAAAACAGATTCTCTCACCTAAAGCTTCTTCATCTTCGTCAGTCCTGTTCCGTGCGAGGGAAATCAAATCACGGAATGTTTCATCTTCTGCTTCGTTCGTAATCCCGTAAATGATACAACGTATCGTATCCGATCTATTCTGAAGATACTTCCTAACTGGTTTGCTTATGTATGAAAGCACATTACCAGCAGGGTCCACAATTCGAAGTGAATGAATGGCATGCACATAAGTTGCTAAAATATCAGAGGTAGTCGCTCCCACATGCAATAAGCGAGTGTTCAGTTGTAACTTGAAAGCTTTCGCTAATTCACGCTTCTGATCTGTTTTTTGTAAACACTCTTTGAGATCTTCCAATGCAGGCAAGCTATCCGGATAATCAACAACAATATCAAACATTTCGCTGATTCTTAATCTTGCAAGCTGTTGCGCAATAAGGTGATCTAGCCTTAGATACCACTGTGTATAGAGTTTCTCTTTTCTTCGATACCAATCCTTAAAGCGTTTCGTATCTTCCTCCTCTCCCATCACATTAACTTGATTCGGCGATATTCGCTCAAACAGCAAAGGACTTTGACGATAAGGAACTGGAGAGACATTCGACAAATGACTATTCCAAGTATTTTGATCATTTCTGATTCCAAGAATCCACCTCAACCAGGTTAGAACATCATTATCTAACCAATTACTAAGAAATGGCAAAACTCGCGAGTCGAAATTCTTCTCTGCATGAACTTTCAATAATAACTGAAAGAAAATAAACAAGTAGGTAAAGTTTGCAGTTTCAATATATACCTCAAGTTGGTTCAAAATAACGCTATAAAGTATTTGCAAAACCAAGAATGATAAACCCAAAGACTCAAGATAGTTGCAGAGAGTGTAAAATTCTATGGGAAATAGTTTCAGAAGAAGAACAGAAAACAAACCAGCTTACCTTTGGATGGCCAGTCATCTGCATCCGACCCAGCCGATTCAAAGCGTACTCTTTGGAAACTTTTTGCCGCAAGTTTCCACAGAAATTCTTCAAAACGTGGAGTGACAATACTTGCTATTTTCTACAAAAAAAATTGAATAAACAAGAGTCTGGCAGAAATTTACATACATAAGAAAACCAGGTTTCCAAACTGTTTTCAAGCACTCGAACTGCTCTTTCATGGATAGCACCTTCGATGGCGTGCAGTAACTCGTCACAACTAACGACACACTAGAGTCAGCTTATCAAAGAGTAAAACTAGAAAACAAACCTTTTCCGAAACTGTACAAGCTGGCGGAACGACGGAACAAGGAGCAAAAGCAGCTACAAAGAGCTTTTCAGACGCCCCAATGACGTAGAACAGAGCAAACGTGAGTTACTCACTTTCTCATCTTCTGATGAATGCTCCAAGTTTTCAGTTATGTTACTTATGGCTGGAGCGCACACTTTCTGAAAAGCGTCTTTCCACATCTCCAGAAAAAAGGTATCCAAAAACTATTTCCACTGATGTGTATAAAAAACAACACATATTTCTGTCAACCAACCACAATGCTTGAGTTTTCTAAATTCGACTCAACGAGTCTCTTTATACTTTGTATACATCCTTCCTTCGAGGTTGTAACTTCATTCAACAGAAAACTTGAAACAAGCTGTTCCGCATACAGAAAATTCGACATGTTCGTAATTGCGCCAAAAAATTTGATTTAAAATGGAGACACGCGAATTGTCTTTAGAGCAACGAGAGGAAAAGAAAAACGAAATATTAGAAAGTAAGGCATTATATCCTATAAGAAAAAAAAATATTCATGAGTCTTTAGTTTCCTACGAAATAGCGAGACTTTTAGAAACGGGACTAGACAGAGAAACTCTACAAGTGGCGATAGAGTTGTTAGAGCAAGGCTTCGACCCCTACGCTCTTGCCTCCGTAATTAAGGAACTTCGTCGACAAAACTAGAATAACAATATTAAAACTTAAATGGCCACCAAAAAGGACTCTTTTGCTCTGTAGCATTCCCACTAGTTTTGCTTCTATGGTTGCTTTGTTTTCGCCTATTTGGAAGCGCCTTGTCTCCTTGGCGTGGCTGTGAATTGTCATGAGTTGCAAATAAAGTTCTGGAAACGAAACCTTTCCCAAAAAATATTAATTAAAGGTGGTATCGTAGCGTGACTACTACACAGACCTCCTAAAATAGCTGCACCAATAATCAACCAACGCTCCTTTGTCAGCGTTTGATTCCAAGAAACTGAATAAACTATTACAACGAAGGATACTATACATATATAATACAACGATATACCTTGTTCTGTTGCAGGATAACTGTACGGAACACCGTACAATATACGACGACAAATCATATCAACCAATGCAGGAAACCAAGCCGTTCCATCTGGAAGTATCTTTAGTCCTACCAGTACTTTTAGTGATGGCTATTTAAAGCGTTCCTTTCTTTACCTTGATCATTAGTAGGACAAAGCTTTGACGTTTCAGATACTGCTACCGGAAGATGAAGCTCGTGGTCATCTAAAACACTTCGAATCATACGCCTTATACTAGAAAAAATCAAGTTTTCTCTACAAAAAAGCAACAAAAACTACCTTGTTGCTCTCATTCGAATAAACTCTTCATAAGTATATTCAACAGGAGGAAATACATATCCACAGGTGAAAACGATAATGACCTATTCAAACATGATAAACTCTACATGTTCTATGTATAATAAAACTGCAATAAACAACTTTTCTCCAAATTTTGGGTCCCAACTTTCGAGTGACAGTCTCAATAAGTTTTATGGAAAATGGAGACACTCTGGAATCACCAAGTCTATGGTTTCTTTCAAACAACAAGCTTTTCCTTCTTATGCTTCCACAATTACCTTTCGACAAATAGTACAGCGTGTATAGGACGATTACGTATAAATTCCATTATATTCTCCAAAGAACTATCGTCCTAAACGATTTTATCAGTAACAAAGAATCACAAGGAAAAACATGCTTCCCATACATCGACTCCAGGAGTATCGATGAAACAAATACTTGTGTCTGTGGCCTTCAACTTGTCAAAAACCTGCTGAACGGAAGTTGTGCCTATTTGAAAGGCATCGGTATGACCCAATTGCTGAAAAAAGAGTTGAGACACTTTTCAGTCATCAATAAACACAAACAACCTGACCAAGAAGATAATTAATAAGCGTTGTTTTTCCTGTTCCCTTCTTCCCCATAACCAATACGTTTATACTTCTAGTAGTGCTTTCTTCTGCCTTTGTAGCAAGTCGTAAAGCAGCCGAAGGAGGAAGCTGAGAGAAAGATTCAAAAGCAGCGACATCTAACCCAACATCTTCAAATATCAAGGGCTACAATAAACAAAAGATTATTAGTCAACTTGTGATTCCAGTTCCAACATGCATACTGAAGACTGAGTAGGAATATATTCAGTCATCATTTTAGGCGAAAATAAATTACTTCCTTCCTGACTTGGTGTTGCAAAGAAGCTCGAGGAAAGCTTTGTCGTATTATTTGTAGTGTCATCTTCCTTTGCTTCTCCCTTCGAAGAGTCACGAACACTTGTTGGATTTTCTGCTTCACTCATAGAGTTGCGCGTTTGAATATTAGTTAAACTTGAGCCACTACTTGATAAAGTATCTTCGTTTGTCTTTTTCATATTGATAACAGATGTGATAGTGGTGGAAAGCTTATCGGAGTCTTCTGCTTTAGAATGCCGCGCAGAATACATCAATTCCAAACAGGAAAGAGGCGCTATTTCTTCAAAGATTTTTTTACTTTTGTTCCAACTCAGTCAAAACACCACTGCAGTCTTTTGGATGCAAAAAAACTACTGGTTTACCGTGAGCACCAATTTTGGGTTCTTCACTTAGACAACGTATTCCATAGCTTTTAGCTCGTTCCATCGCTCTATGTATATTTTCCACCTCCAAGCAAATATGATGAAGACCACCTGACGGATTGTTTTCGAGAAACTTGGATATAGGACTAGAACTTCCCAGCGGTTCTAAAAGCTCAATGTTTGTGTTTCCAAGTCGTACGAATACGACTGTAACTCCATGCTCTGGAAGTTTCTGTGGTTCACTTACAGTCGCACCAAGTGCTTGTCTATAATAAGTTGCTGCCTTTTCCAAGTCTTTCACTGCAACAGCTACATGATTCAGCGCTCCAATCTTTGAAGAATGTTCCGATGTACACAAGTTTCGACTGTCAAACCGCCAACTTTTGAGAAAAATCCTTTTATTCAATATATTTGTATAAATATGCTTCCACATTTGTCAACCAAGAGCGCAAAAGGAACGATAAATTTGCAACAGAATTTGGGTAGAAATAGCGGAAACACTGGCGTTGGCAGACGTCAACTTGTTTTTAAACTCTCTTATAAACTCTTGTTCAGTATTTTTGGAAACAGCTTGCCTCAATTGATACAATGTAGGATATACAGTGATAATTGTGTCCACAGCTTTGCTTCGTCGTCCCAAGCTTCTCTCTAGAATGAGGCTATAGATATCCTTGAAACTACCTCTTGCATTATGCGACTCTTTTGACGCTCTTGCGAACTTTCTATGGTTACCAAACTCACTCAGCATAGTCCTTTCTCTCGGTCCTCTAAAAAAAGATGCGTTTGGAGGTTGTTGGAACTGAAATACTTTTGTATCTTACTTTTTTAAAAGGTTATCTACAGCTTTTGTCATGTACACAATATATGTTGCAACTTGTTCGGCACTATCCATCCATAAACAGTGAATATATTCTTTTACATATAATAGCACCGAAAACTCCTAAGAACATATCGATACACATGGACTAGAAACTTTACTAACAAACCTTGATTCTCTCCAAGTGTGACGCAGTCATCCTTGAATTACATATCGAGCCAGATTTTTGTTTCAAGTCTTGATATCCAAACAAAATCAATTCAGTTCTACCTCCATGGGAGGTATTTTTCAGCGTTTGCGCAAACTCCAGAAGGCTTGTTTCTGTCGTGCAATGTTGCATTAAAAAGTCCTCCGCGGAGCATACATGCACAAACGGAGCTTCCGTCTAAAGTCAAGAATTAGCTCAACTCAGCCCTCTTAAAATATTTACATACAAGAGGCTTTGATATTTCTCTACTCCAATAAATACAAGCTGCGTTGATATTCGTGTTTTCTTGTACTAGAAAGATCATATTCCTCAAAGATTCAAATACTTTTAACATAAACAGGCTTTGAAGAGCGGCTGAACTCAAGAAAACCGTTACAGTCTCTGACGAATTCGTCACGAGAAAGCCAACACGCTTGTTCTCTTCAAAAGAACGGCTCGGAAACTGAACCTTGTTATTGCTTGTATCTTGGGGTTGTGCTCGAAAGTCACAGTAGTTTGTACTAAGAGACTTTTTACAGCTGATACTGCTGAATTCCTTTTCCGCATCTGAGCCGGTGCAGAAATTAGGCAAGTTTAATATATCTTCGTCATCGGAGGAAGACGACATAATTTAAATTTGAAAAACCCCCAAAAGCCAAAATTTCCCAAACAACAATATTAGACGAGTGCCAACTGTACTTCATAACTTTGAGGATTCACAAAACACAAAAAATGCCGTGGATCCTCAGTTCTTCTCAAAGTATTCCAATCGCAGTCACAATTTAAAAAAGGCGCTTCTTTTTCTTCACTCTTTTCTCGACATTTCCTTCTGAAGGAATGACGCTCAGCAATTTCCTTCGAATATGCAACTCTGTGGAGTGTTCATTTTCATCAAGTTCAGCACTGCTTTCATTTATACAAGTATCTTTGCTTTCCACATTTTCTATTCCGACTTGAGGACTAGTTTTGCTGTCCATTTTCACTTTGCTTTGTTCAGTGGCATTCTCTAAACGAAGAGCCTCACTGTTTGTTTCACAAAGCAACTGTGACAACTTGCGTGTCTTATATTCATCCAAACATGTTGCCGAAGCAAACAAATCGGCGATATGTTGTTCAGTCCACAAATCTTTTGTACTGCTTGATATATCTTGTTCCTTTTTCCATACGTTATCAAAATTTTCCAAGGAAAATGGTTGAGTTGAAACAGATATTTTTGGAAGAGTGCCAAAAAAGCTCTTATATTCGGAAATTTCTTTGTCTTTTCTTGAAATGATATCTATCAAAGCATATTTTTCATCGTTCAACACTTTCAAAGTGTTCAATAGCGGATAAACAAGTAGTTCGGATAATACCAGTTGGCACTCTTCCTTCCATCTTACACAGTGAAAAGTCCATACAAAGGACAACTCCGAAAGTACAATGTCCAACGACAATATCAAACTATCCTCACCGCGTTGTACTGAAAACTGAGGCTTGTCACTTGGACTAGTTGTGCTTGTTTCCAGCAGTTTCTCCCGAATCAAGTTAAGCAACGACTGCTCCGAATGAGAAGAACCAACAGAACCTGGAAGAAGTTCCTGTAAACGTCTTTAGATATTATCAATTGTTGGAAGGAAAACAACAACCTGAACTTGACTTTTGAACATTTCCGTGGAACTAGTTTGCGACCACAAGTTGTAACAATCTGTAACAAGTAAAATATATGGAAAGTGTTCAAACGACTCTTTCATAAGGAACTTGTATGTCACTTGGCTGTTTGTAGCATCAATAGCCCAAATAGTATGCCAAGGCTTTCTGCAGAAGTGTTGTATCCTGTCCATTCTCCAATCAAAGCCATCGAACTATACACGAACGCTTTATTTCTACAGAGTTTCTAATGACATTTCTCTTTAAGAATTGTCAGTTTGTTCCAAGTTCTGTTCTTGCTTCTTTCTCCGTTCTTCTTCGAACAACTGCTTGAGAGTTCTGAATTTTCGAACTTCATACAGGGCTTCCATTGGTTCAACTAGATCATCCAAAGTTTTGATTTTTCTGACTGGAACTCCTCTATCACTTCGTTCGTTATAAAAAGGTGCAAGTCTTGGCGGAGGTTGCTCCTGCAAACGAGCATAAGCGTACTTCAAATATCGATTATGCTACTTACAAAAGGCGGCAAAGGAAGATCTCGTCTCAGCCATCGATCTGGATTCAATAAGACTTCGATGCCTGGTCTTGTATAATATGCCAAAGAAAGAGTACCTCCTTTTTCTAATATAAGTTGTGCTGCTTCACGAGTACAAGAAGTAACCTCAAAGTCTAAGCTTGACGAAAACAGTTCGACCTCCTAACAACAATAACGTATTTCAAAATCAGTCTTTAACGCAGAAAACAACCACAAACATACTCGCGCAACTAAACGAACTCCTCTATACGGCATTCTTATAATACCAACCCGAAATAATTCTTTGAGATTCACCGGTTGTGAAGGATCCAACTTGCCAATATCCACGAAACGTTGAACTTCTGCCAAAAATACCAACTCATGATTATCATACCAACTAAAGAAATAGATGAACAATCGAACACTTAATAAAGGAATAACATACGTCTTTGGAAACTTGTGCTGTGGTAACCTTTGGAAAAGAGGCGTCTGACCTCCTTCAAACCAAGGTTTCACGTGACCTCCTTGTCGCTTCTTTTGTCCTTTTATCCCTCTTCCACAATAGTTACCACGGCCACTACCATTGCCACGTCCTACTCTCTTTTCCTAAGATCAAGTGTAAGTTTCTATTCCTATGAAAGAAATAACGTGCCTTTTGTCGAGCACCTGGATTATCCCTTATATTTCCCAAGTTTATCGAAGGCTGTTCTTCAACTGCATGAAATAGCCTTCTACAATAAATATATGACTGTGAAACGTAGTAACTTGTCAACAAGTCGTTCTTGTTCCGAACGGCACGAAACATTGGTCGGTTGTCTAATAACTCCGATGATTCTTCGACATTTCGTTGGTGTTGGTGGCGGAAAGACGAACTTCAAATGGTTTGCTTCTGTTTGTAGGCTTAGAAGGTTTCAACCTTGCATGTCAGCTATGGAATATTCGACAGAATCCTTGTCTGGAATGTTCCACTTTGGACCATATCTTTTGAAAAAGTCGGTCGTATGTTTCGTTCTATGGAAGACAATCTTTGTTTTATTCTTGTGAAAGGAAGTTTTCTACGTGTCCAAATTGTCATACGGTATTGTCAACTTGAAGCCTATAGTGCCTGGTCACGTCCTAGTTATTCCGAAAAGAGTAGTAAAGCGTTTTCAAGAGTTGAGTCCCGAGGAAGTTGGCGATTTATGGCAGTCTGCACAACATATAGGTAAACTCATCGTGTTATTGTTGTTTGTTTGGATAAGGAGTATTCAATTTTCCTAGGTGTAAAACTGGAACAATATTATCAAGCCCAAGCCATGACTTTTTGTATTCAGGTATCGCATGCAGCAAATTGTTGTATTCCAACCAACTACTTTGAGGAATAGGATGGAGAAGCTGCCGGACAGACAGTTCCACATGTACATGTTCACGTGATTCCTCGAAGACCGGGAGATTTTAAACGCAACGACCAAGTGTATGTAATACTCCACAAAGTATCGTATCTCTATTCTTATTGGATAGTTATGAAATGCTGGAGTCAAATAGTGTTCAGAAATGGGAAATAGATAATGAAGGAAGAAGAAACAGGACCGAAGAAGAAATGGAAGAGGAAGCGAAACGTCTTCGAACGCTGTGGATGTGAAAAAGGAAATAGCAGGGAGGAAAATCTAAAAAATAAAAGGGCTGACTTTAAGTTGAAACCGAAGTTGAGCTGACTCGTGATATTTGCCGACGTTCGACTGTGTTTGCCTCACACTCCAATAGACTTACGAAAAGACAGAAGATATATCTCACGCCTTGTTGAAGCTGAAACAATGTTTTTCCAGCTCTACATATTATAGGAAACCAGTAATGTGCCAGTTGCAGTTGGACAAACGTACAAAAGTGACTTGATGGCATAATACAATGGCTAGTTAAAGGGGAGATTTTCTCCCCTCTTTCCTTTCCGTTTTCCATTGGACAAGTTGCTTCAAAGCAGGCTGCGCAGCGCTCTCCGCTCTTTAGTCCTCAGGACGTCTTGAGGACAACAATTAATAAAGACACTAATGCTGTTGATGGTTTGTTTCCTTGTGGTTGATTTTCGTTTTGGTTGTTGGTTTGCTCTGGATAGACATGGACTCGTCGGAACAGATCAGAGAGGATATTCAAGGAAAAGAAGTATCCGGAGTCACACAAGCTTATTCAGATGAAGTCACTGTGAATACTCTCGAAGCTGGAGAGAAGAGAGACTCACTCGCTGAGCAGGGTGCGGTGAGAACTGTTATAGATGGAACTTTGCGTAGACCACATATGGGCTGGTGGAGATGCGTCTTTCTTATCTTGGGAGATATTCTTGGTACAGGAATACTTGCAATACCGTCAGGTCTAGCATCTATGGGCTGGGTTCTGGGTTTATTGTTCTTGTTCGTTATGTGTGCAGTTTTCATATACTGTGGAATCTTACTGGCCAAGATGCGATTAATCTTTCCTTATATAAGAACATATGGAGATCTGGGTGAGGCAGTTTTCGGCTTCTGGGGTAGATGGGCTGTATATTTAGTCCAGTATAGCAACATGTATTTAGCGCTTCCAGTTTACCTTCTTGTTGCCTCGACTGCCTTGAGGGAAGCAGTTAGCCCAGGTTCCTGTTTGATTATCTGGATGTTTGTTAACAGTGGAATCGTTCTTTGTCTCTTGCAGACTAGAACACTCAAGTTCATGACGTGGTATTCTGTAGTTGGCACTGCTTGCATTGTTGTCACTCTTATGATAAGCATCGTACAAATCTGTATCGATGCCCACACAAGCACTACACATGGCCAAGTAGTTAGTTCCTCAGGTTTCGAAAACGGCTTGGTTGGTTCAGGTGACATTATATTTGCATATTCGGGTAAGTTCTCCGGTGTTTTTCAGTGATACCTTTTAACTCGCTGCAAGGTATCTATATGTTCATAGAATTTATGGACGAAATGAAGAGGCCTCGTGACTTTCCAAAAGCAGTATACACAGCAAATTTGCTGCTACTTTTCTCTTATGGTTTCGTTGGAATTTTGGGTTATGCAGTGTATGGTTTGCCAGTGGTCAACCCTATTACTTCGTCACTTTCAGCTGGAAAAGTGAAAAGAGTTGCTAATGGCTTTTTGTGGATTCATGTTCTGGTGTCATATCTTGTCACAGGACTTGTTTTCAACCGAGCTGTTGCAGTTCGTTTTGTCAGAAAGTTTGTAGATGACTTCTCTCTCAAAGGAATAGCGGCTTGGTTTGTCGTAACTCTTGCGTCCACTGGACTGACACTACTTTTGAACATATTCTTTCCGTATCTAAGTGACATTGAGTCTTTGCTGGGTACCCTTTTCTCCCCAATCACCGGTTTCATATATCCGCCTTTGTTTTATTGGAAGTGTGCTGGTTCAAAAATGAGTTGGAAGCACAAAATTGTGGCAACGTTTGTTATCCTGGTATTTGGAGTGGCGTATACTGTGCTTGGAACTTATGGTACTATATACTCCATCGTACAAAACGTTGGAGCTACTCCGCTTCTTTACAAATGCCTATATAAGAAATAAAGTCTTTTCAAGCTTGCTGCATGCCTCACAATGTTCCTTGCTGAATTTGGGGAAATTGACGTATAGCTGAAGAGTTGATATTCAAAAATACAAAATTTTAAGCCTCTCGCAATGCAAGTAACGTACTGTCGTTTTCTTATGAAAAATAACAGAAAACTTTTCGTGCGACAGCCGTAATATTATAACGAAAACACTGTTAGCCTCCAGGATAGTAAATACTAGTATTCGGTGAGTTTCAACAAACAACGTAAGTGTAACGTTGAAATACTTATGTGTCTTTTCAGGTTACTTGTAGTATCATAGCAAACAAAGTGTGTTCGATTATTATGATCCACTTTATCGACTGATAATCCTCTACAAATGAAAAACTTTCTCTCAATAACCTTTGGTGACACTAGCTCCGTCGCTTCTGTACATTCACCAGCCATGCAAGAATAAATCTTTACAGTCTTCTTCAACTTCAACGTCGTGACTCACGTGAAAGCCCTTTTTACATCCTTTTGCTTCCTTTGCGGTAGCACCACAGCAAGTCCAGCGCTGAATTAAAACAAGGCGGTCAGCAGGGCAACCATCTCCGAACAACCAGTCTGCAGTCCAGTTAAAATACGCTCTACAGTGAGGAAAACTCTTAAACACCTGAAATACATAAACTACGAAGCTGAACCTCCATACCTGTCTCCAAGAACACCTCCGTGAAATCTACAAGCTCCGTCATGGTTTCTTTCAGGTAAAAACTCTTCGCCACAGCGCCTACAGCGTTTCTTCTGACATAATAAAACGAAGCGAGGAGCTCTCCGGTGAATTTTTTCCTTGAAGCCTATTTTGTTTCTGACAGGATGTACTGCAGTTTGGAAACCACACAGCATCGTGACGACTGAATATCACACAATTCTCCTTTCACTCATAATGCCGCTTAGAATGAGCAATTTCAGCATTTGTGGGAAGATTATCATATGCTCCTTTGTATTTATAAGTTGGTTGGTGATACAAAGTATAGAAATGAAATCGATTATCCTGTGGCTCCAAAGCAGAGCAGAGTTTGTTCTTTCAAAGTTTAAAAAGGTCTCGGAGTGAACGAGTATTCGACATACGTAGGTGAGATTCAACTGTACATAGTCTCTTGGAATAACGGAATTCCTTTGGTATTCAGAAATTTCCAAAAGTGTGTCGCGGAAATGAATTTACAATCGGTTCCTCTATGATTCGTTCTTTAGAGACCTGTCTTGCTTCCCACAAACCAACCCCGCCTCGTTTAATTACAGCAACGAAAAATTTTTCCCGCATAACTCATTAGTTGCTAACAAAACTACAAGAGAAAAAGAGCTTCATAGTAGCAAGAGAAACAACCCCTGAGCATTTGGAAAGAACGAAATAATACAACTCTTCTATGATATATCTTGAATAATACTAAGCGATATAAATGCTTGACGAGACACTCGAGATGACTCATCTTGTATCAGACTCTGTAACGCTTCCATAGCTCCCTCCTCGTTTCCAAAGAAACGAAGAGACTCCGACAGCTGAAAGCGAATCATTTCATCAGGGCTGTCTTTAAATGGTATCAAGTAAGGCACAGCATCCGGAACTTGAAGCTCTGCCAGTGCTCCAATGAGACTTTGGATAATAAAAGAGTCTTGACTCGGAAGATTTGGAGGGAATTTCTTGAGAAGAGATAATAAAGCCGGAGCAGCTCTGTCATCTCTCAGTGCCCCAAGTGAGTTGATGCAAGTCATTTTCACCAACCAATCGCTATCTTCTAGAGTACTGTGGATAAGGGCTTGAACGTTAGCCTTGTCTCCAATGAATCCAAGTGCAGAAGCAGCCGAAGCTCTCACACTAGGGTCGGGGTCACTGTTCAACGCATAAAGAATGGCATCTACACAATTGTTACAAGACTCCTGTTTGATAAATATCGCCAAAGAGTAAATAGCTTGGCTTCGTAGCAACTCATCCCTTTCACAAGGACCATCTGAGCGTGTACACTCTAAGAAGAAAGAGTTCCTGATGGAAGGTGGATAGAACGTTAATTCTTGTAAAATACGCAGTTTTTCACGTGTTGAAGGGGACGAAACTCGAGGTTCATCCTTCAGTACCTGGAAGCCTAAGGAATTCACCATGTCAGCGAAGTCGTCAGGCGAGTTCTTTGGTAACGGAGTATTGTTGGCAAAAGACTTGAAAGATTCTACTCTTCTCTTAAAATCTGATGGATTCAACGGTGTGTTGGAGACGTTAGGAACAACAACTGTGCCACCGCCTTTTGTACGAATTATGCCAGTCAACTCCTCAAACTTCTCTTCTGTAAAAAAGTCTCGTCTGGTCTCACTTTTATCAGCGGCACTTGCTATATCCAGTATATTTTCAGGTAACTGGTTCAAGTCACGAAATACTATTCCAAATGGGGTAGGGAGAGCAACTTTATCAAACTCTTCTCCAAGGGAAGCCTTTATCCGACAAGATAATTGCTTTCCGACTTTAAAATTTCTTTTGTACCTGTTATTTTTTTCACATATTGTGCCAAAGCTCTTTGACAAGTATGAGTTGGAAAGGCAACCAGTAAACGTTAGGCAATGCATCTGACAATCGCTCATTTCGCTTTGACTGGCGAAAAGTCCAAATGAGCTCAGATCCATTGACGCCAACTCCAAAGCCGCCTCCGTCCGTGAGTGAACTAGCAGGAAATACACAACGGAAAGCAAAGCTGGAGTTTTCGAGTGCAAAATTTACGATTCTTGACGGAACAGAAAACCAGCAATTGGAAGATAATTTTCTCGCAATCGTCACAGTCTTTTTCTTGAAGCATCGCAGACATTGTGGAGTTGAGTAGGGAAGAACAGGCACGATCTCCTCACCCCTATAACTTCAAAAAAAAGAAGAGCAAAAGAGGAGTGAGAAGGAAAATGCGCCAGCATCAAAAAAACAACAAGATTCTGCTGTATAAAAAAACAAATATTACTCAGTTGGCTGAACACGACAAAGTGAACATACAACCCAAGTGTTTCCCGGTGATAGAAGAGGAAAGGACAGGAGTGAAGAAAAAACCTTAAGCCGGAGCTCGGACTGAATAAGTTGCGAGAAGATCGAAAAAGCCGTGGAACAGGGAGCTCCCTATGAATTTCGTGGTGAGGTAGTCACAGACTTGTTGAAAACAATCCACTCAGGCTTGGATCTACAAAGAAAAGATACTCAAAAATTTCAAATGAGAAAGGGAACGAGACAATAGTCTCATTACGAAAGTACTGTTTAAGACACTGCTCTCAGAGGAAACCGGCTTATGCTTTTATTCGCAAGATGCAAGCGGAAGAGCAACTTTTCTACCTTAAATTATGTTTTCAGCTTTTCTTGAAGTGAACAAAGACGAGATGCTATCTTCATACGTCTGTGTCTCGTGATCTACGGAGCGAGGACCAAGCTCCCTGCCAAAGAATTTAATACCCGTGGACTCTTAGTCCTGATTTTTTGACCGATACAGCATGAAGTATTTCAAGTAGGTGGAGACTCTTTAAGGAGAATATATTGTCTTGTTCTCACGCTGAAGTGCTTACATTTAAAACGAGACGATGGTAAATGAGAAAGGCTGGAGAAAAGATAAAAACCAAAATTCATCTCTTCTAAATTTGGAATCAACTTGGTGGAATTTCTTTGCACCAACTCGCCAAGTTCGCGAGCATCAACAGATGAGTCATCGCGGTCGATGTAAATTTGAAAGCAAAACGTCGAGAGCTTTGGCGGCTTGGTCCTTCTTTTGTTTCTTTAATGATTGTTGCAGAAATAGAAAGCCTTTTGTGGATATCAATTACGAACTGTCAGGAAAGCCTACATTGGCAAGACATGTGGAAAATGTAGGACAATGCACTCCACAAAGGAGCAGCACTATTGTAAGGTGCGAAATGATCGACAAATGCATGGAGCACGTAGTATCTTACAGTGGTTTTTTTCCTTGAGAATCGAATAAACTGAAGTTTTTATGAGAGTTAATTTTATCGACGAGTTCTAATGCTCCAGTGAAGAAAGGAATAGGTTTTGATTCGTTTTATCTGACCGTTTTTCCTGATATGAAGATAGTGTGTAGTTATCCTACGATATTTGGAGTTTCTTGAGATGGACAACAAATATTGCTGTTTGCTCATTTCTTTAATTGCTTCTTCCACTGACGACAGAGGATTCTAATGCTCACACAATTACTTGGCACCTAGCATTAGTATTTTCAACATAAAAGGACTTGTGGTTCGTTGAGTCTCGTCACACACAGGATCTGCCACTTATTGCTGTCTTGACAATGTCAACAAGTATAATGTCTGATTGGAAAAAAGTTGATTGTTGGTATCTCTGCTTAAGAATAACTTATGACAACAAAACTAGTATAGAATCTTCTGTAGATGGACAGCAAAGCTGGTTTATCCGAGATATTCTCCAAAAACTCATCATAACTTTAAACGATGGAATTGTAACGGAATCTACAACTGCTCAATAAAACTAATTAATATAGCACCTAGTCAAGAATATATGTTTCTGCCATTCGAAAGTCTACCTTTTTCCCGTCTGATTCCTTCGAGGTTCATGAGGATCCCAATACGTTCCAGGCAGACAAGATGTTGTTGTTGTTGTTGGTCAGCAACCAGACGAGAGAGTTACCTTTTTGTTCCTGTTCATCATTTCGATCAAGGAGACTGGTGTCTTTTAATAGCAAGTGTGTTTTCTGTAGTTTTGACAACAGTTATTGGAAGGGTAAGTCCTCTTTCGTTTACTTTTTGGGCACTTTTGTCAACAAACTCAAGGGCAAGTTGGAGCTTTGTGACAGGTGTGCTGGACTGGGTGGAGCTCAGTGTTTTGTTTGCAAGGGTACCGGAGTTATCTATTTGGAAGAGGGTACAAAAAAGTGTAAAGCTTGTTTCGGACGAGGAAAAATACTGTGTAGACGATGTAAAGGAACTGGATATTCTAAAATGTGGTTTTAACAGACTTGCTACTGTGAGGGTCCCCGAAACAAATAAAACAACGCTAACCCGATAAGGGTCATCCCAGAAACATTTGTAGCTCGTTTTGTCGATAGTTTTCGCATCAGTAACCAGACAAGGAACACAACCAAAGTTGTCGAGAGCACGTTAGACAAAACGATACCAGAAAGAACCGGAAAGACGTTGTGCACCGTAGAAATCGACATAACTGTAGACATTGGATTTCCACACCATTCTGACAGAACAGTCATTCCTAAAATCTGTAGGAAAACATTGACAGTTTTCTCTTCTCCCACATCACCCTTAAAAGTCTTCATTTGAGACTCCGAACCAATAAGTTCTTGACGTTCAATGCTGTGCTCCTCTTCTTCTTCTGAAACTCTATCGGAATATCGTATCAATTGTGCCCCAAACCCTAAGAATAAAAGAACGGTGCCATAGTGTATCCAGGAGAAAGGTACCAAATACAAAATCTACAATATACGTATCAAATACTTAAATACTAATGAACCAGCTTACGTCTTCCAGTCCACTTATAGCTATAAAATAAGCGAGAATAGATGTGATCAAAAATGCTGCTACAGAACCAGAAATAACCACAAGAGGTTCATATCGAGTAGCCAAAAGAGTCGTCACAAAAAAAGTTCTTCCTTTGACGCGCGCTATAAGTGTAGCTTCAAAAGCTTCCAAAAACTTCTGGATAGGGTAGCCTCGTATGCCTAAGGTAGCAGCGGACAGTCCTAAAAGAGGCAAAACAGCTAAAGAAGACGAATGTTGCAGGTTGACCATTTTTAAAGTATTGTTCGCAAACAATCTATAAAGTAAACCCAAACGCTTCACGATCATAGAACAAAACAGGTATAAGGTGCGCTTCAAATTGGATGGGAAAGAAACCGACTTTTCGCGAGACACACCAACATATTTTTCTTGACAACTTATAACAAGATTACAGCGTCTTTTGCTCCTTGCAACAAATAGCGGCGTTACGCTTCTTTGCACACTCAGGAAATGACTTGTACAATGACCCGTATTAAACACTAGGGACAGACTCGAGAAAGCTGCTGTCTTTCTCCTATTTTGTGTGGAGCGCATTTCGAATCGATCAACAATTTCCAACAGAAAGCAAAGGGATATATGCGAATTCCTTTATAAGGTTTCCATAGGAGAAGATTATTTACAGCTTTGAGAAAAATAAAAGATTTGTAAACACAATTTGTTCTGTGAAATGTCAATTTGTTTTTATAAAAAACCAAATTATTGGTAACAGTTCTTGTGCAAGTAGAGTGAACTTGCACAACTGTGCATTTCTCGTTCCACTTTGCAGTTGTATTCGAGGAAACTCTCTTATCAATAGACAAAAAGTTCAGAATGCAACAAAAACCTTATACATCTGTCTTTTGAAGGAATCGTATTGTTGTCTAAACTTGAAAAGTGAATACTATTCTCCTCTGAAGGACGCAATGGAAGCGGTTGGAAAGGTTGTTGGAAATGATCGACACTTGGCAAAATGCCGACGATTCTTGTGTTCGGTGCAACAGGTCGCCAGGGTTGGTTTCGGTTTTATGGCATATTTTATGGATACTAACTGATTTTAGGCGGAAGTGTTGTTGAACACTTGCTCAGAAAGGGTTGGAGTGTTCGTGCTGTAACAAGAAATCCTTCGAGTGAAGCTGCGCAGTCACTTAGAAATAAAGGGGCTGAGGTTGTACAAGGCGACCTTTTACAGTCACCTGAGGAACTTTTGCCCTTGTTTAGAAATGCTGAAGCAGCTTTTGGAGTAACCGACTTTCGAACTTTTTTGAATGACCCAGAGGGGCCTGATAAGAAGGAAATACTTTGCGGTAAAAACTTTGCCGATGCCGCCAAACTGGCTCAAGTACCATACCCTATCTTTAGCAGTCTGCCATCTACTAAGAAGTTGACCCAAAACCAATATTCTACTCGTCACTTTGAAACCAAAGTTGCGGTGGAGGAACATATGAAAGATATAGGTCTCCCTGTCATTATTGTTCGTTTGTATGCGTATTTCGAAAATATGTATTTTTGGCTTGTTCGTAAGAAAGACAACCCAGAACAGCTTGAGTTTTCTCTTCCTATGGGATCTTCCCGTATGTTTATGACTTGCGTGGAAGATACTGGAGGAGTCGTCGCTGGTATTTTGGAGCGGCCTGCTGAATATTTGAACAAAACTATTGATATTGTCCATTCATCTACTAATTTGTATCAGGTTGCCGAAGTTTTATCAAAAGCTCTCGACAAAAATGTTTCTTATGTTCCACAGTCCGTGGAAGAACTTAGGGTGAGTAGAATCATTTTATGTGTTTTGTCGTTGAAGCTGTTCTTTCAAGTCGCAACCGTTTCCGTTTGCGAAAGATTTAGCTGATATGTTTGCATCCTATCAAATAATGTTTGATGACGAACATATCAAGGAGTTTGATATTGAAACTTGTAAAAAACTGTACCCAAACTACCATACATTAGAGCAGTGGGCAAAACAATATCGAAAGCAACTCGTAGGTGCTGAATAAATTAGGATCGCCTTTTGTTTGTTGGAACAGTACTCACCATTCCTATTGAGTGTGGTTTTCAAATATGTTACTGCCGACAGACGATTTCCTTTGTCATGGCATCAAAGTTACTTCATGTTATTTTATGCCACTGAGTCGAAGATATTATCGCTGGAAAATGCATAATAAGACACAAGTGCACAAGTATTTACTAGTTAGTTTGATAACTTTCGGACGCACAGATAATATCATTTCATGTGTTATGAGGGAGTAAGAGTTCCAAGAATGATTCTTGGTGCAAGTTTTTGAAGTAAAGATTCAGAGTTGGGCAATTTGTAGGAGAAATAAAACTGTTCAGTTCTTGGATGCACAGATAACTTATGTAAAATTAAAGAGACATCACCGGAGAACACATTCAAGTCTCATGAGAGTTTACTGAATAAGATAGCATTTCTATTTGCAAGTTTTTCATAAAGGGATTGCTCGCCCATCAATAATTCATTGCTTGTCTCAATTGTCGCGGGTGATCTTCGGAATATGAAGCGTCCCTTGGAAGAGAAGGACGAAGCTGTTCAGTGTTCTTCTGGACTCAAGAGGCTTTCTTTAGGGTTGCAGTAAGTATCGCATTTGATATAAAGCTATTGAAAATAGAAAATATTCTTTTAGATGTCACGACTCAACTCTTAATACGGGTAAGAAGTTGAAAGAAGGACAGAACTCAAAGGAGAATGAAAACTCACAGAACGCTAATCCTTCTAGTAGCGAACTCTTGGAGTCCTCACAAACGTCTGAACATGATTATTGTTATATAAACTCTCTATTGAAGAAACTGCATTTCGAGAGGTTACAACGACAGCAACCCGTGAAGAAGAGCTAGCCAAGAAAACCGTTGAACTTTGCCAATATCCTTCATTCATTGACCCTGGAGTTGCAGCAACCTCATAGGGTTTCCCTTTTACTTTTATTACCCTGCAATCTATTATGACGGCATTTTAAATTCTCTCTTGGCGTTGCTAGATGCATCCTTTCAAGACGGAACTTGGCAATATTGCAAAAGCCGCAGACCTTATTAAAATGAATACGCCGTTTTTTGCACAAGTGATAGAACAACGGTTGCTTGTTTGTGGCGGTTCATTGTAGTGACTATATAGAAATGTTGGAATGTACTGTTTCTAATCATTTTCACAACATTCAAAACATTAATATCGTCAGCTAATGTTCTAACGACGTATTGATACGATGCAGTTTGGCTTGTTGGTCAAAAGTATTATCGAGGCTTTGATATTGCTATCAAAAAATGGCTTTCATGTAAGCTCTGCTCGACAAGTAGCTTTACCGGACAGTGAAAAGTGCTTCCATAAGAAACATTGCAGTGACAAAAAGCCATGCAGTCCTTGAATACTGCTAACCCGAGGAACCAAGAGTTTCTAGCGAGACGGTGCTGTCCACAAAACACCCTCAAAGTCTCCTTTACTACTCATAAAACGGGACGAGTTCAACAAACAAAATAACGTTTTCATGAAAGGTACTTTTTAAAGAAGGCAAGCATTCGATCTAGAGCAACCTTTCTGCTCCCTTCGTCATACTGATCTGCCAGACGATCCTATGAAGCGTTTGTTATCACATTTCATATAAGCAAACATGCACAACGAACCTTGAGCATCTCGCGCATCTCAGGATCCCATTCTTCAGGAGGATTCATAAAAGCATGACCTGCGTTTGGATACGTATAAAATTCATGGACAATGTTGTGCTTTTCTAGCTTCTCTTTCAAATTACGCGCAGTTTCTGGATCAGAAAAACCTTTGGCATGATCCTTATCTCCAAAGTGACACTGAACAGGTATTTTGATCTTTGTCAAGTCACATAAATCTTCCGAGGGCACACCATAAAAACAAACTGCTGCATTCAAACCAGAACAAAGAACAGAAGCTGCCAAAGCCAATGCTCCTCCCATACAGAAACCAACCACGCCTACTTTCGAGCAACCATACTGGTTTCTTAATGCATCTGTCGCAGCTTGAACGTCTTGTATAACTCCCTTCCAATCTAGGTGTTGACGAAACTTCCTCTAGTCAGTATTTCATACAAAGTGACAATCTATTGACTTACGTGAGTAGCTTCATCTATTTTCCTGGCAACTTTCCCTCTATACAAGTCGGGAACCAGGCTTTTACACTGTAAAGAATCACTCAGTTCCTTGGCCCTGTACTTGATTGGATCTGTGACTCCCCAGATTTCCTGAATAACTACCACTCCAAACTTATTAGGGTTGTTTTCACCATATAAAAATCCAGGAAAAACTTCACCCTCCTTCGAAATGGATATAGAAGTCATTTTCAAGCACCGACACAAAAGCACAAAATCGAAGAAAACGTAGAATGCACAGTGTCGGTTGGACAAATGAAGGGATCACTGCATGTCTCCGCAAGCTATGTCTTGACATGTAGGGCATTTGCAGTTGAACAGATGAAGTTCTTTACCAAATTTACAATATGTAGCTTAGGAAGGATGTTGCAAATGACAGAGCAGCCCACTTTGAAGCACAAGACGAAGAAACTTGTACCTTTAAAGTTTATTTCCGAATGTTTTGAGCCTGGGTTGAATTATAAGCCGATGCTGAGCGTGTAAATACAATATTGTTGCCCAAGTCATCCTTGTGCATTTATCATGAGACACTGCGAAGTTTAGAAGCAATGACAGGTTCTAGTTTTCTATCCGATGTGGAGCGAAAACCGTGCTCTATACCATCACATAGATAGCACTAAAGCCGGGAATTCGCACTTTTCTGGGATTGTGAAGAGTCAGCAGTTATTGGCTCTACAAAGAGTCAGTGGCTACTGATGCCTATAGGGTCCCATTCGGGACGTTTTAATCTGCCAAACTTCGGATGATTATAATAACTTTAAATGATGGCTACTTAAAGCTATACAAGAGACTATTCTCCAACGTCCTACACGAGTATATTCTTTCAATCATAATAATAGTAATAATAATAATAATAATAAAAGGTCGTTACATTACACCAAATTTCAAATCTTTAAATGGCGAATTCCAATGTTTCACGACCAACGCATAGCACGGACAGCGAACAGAAAAGTACAGTGGAACTAGTTCTTAAACAACAACGTCACACATGCAACAAAAGATCGAATGCAAGCCGCTGCAAGTGATAAGAAAACTTCTTGGTAAAACAATGTTCAAAATATTCGATCCGCGAGAGAAGAATTTTCTTCTTCAAGCTCAGCGATTCTCTCTTTAAGAACTCTATTCTCTTGGTACAGCGACTCACAGAATGAACAGAAAGTTTGGCTAAATTGAACGCCTCTGCATGAATCTTGAGGATAATCACTCTGAGAATTTCCGACAACCCCTTTCCTTGAGTAGTCAATATTCAGTTTCTCTCTCGAATGCACTGAGAAGTTACTTTCGCTCAATGGGACCTGCTCCAAGTTTCTCAATAACAGTTCTAAAAGACTCAGAAAACGGATAGATGGGCTCTCTTCACAACTCTTCAGTTCGTGTCCCGAGCAATGGAACAAACTACTTTCTATGAGTGCTTTTGCTAAAATAGAGCTGTATTTGCTTTCGAGATACTCAATCTTCTTCCGTAACAGCTCCAAATTACACAAGGAAAGACAACTTGCAGATTCCGAACCATTCAGTTCCTTAAAAATCGGCTTCTTTGTTTGAGAAACCTGATAAGAGCACAAGGAATTTGCAAGCTCTTCGTTGCACGTACTTCCTGACGAATCTGGAGCAGAAAATAGCTTCGAACAGTCACTAAACAGTCTCGAACTCGACAAAAAGGCTGGAATATTGCAAGTTTGCCTTAGAACTGCAATCTTACACGTCAGTCGATCGACTCTGGTTTCAAGTTTGTCCGTTATTCCTTTGATTTTGCGTTCGACATAGTCTAAATTTTTGTATTCTTTGATTAATTTGTGACATACTTCTCTCACTGGTGAGTGGTTACAGACAAAATCATTAAAGGTGGTTGACCATTCTGCTGAATAGGTGAAGTTCTCAACCCCAGGCAAGGTTTTACTTTCAGGCTTCTCCGATGGAATATCGAGTTGTTCTCTTGAAGTATGAAAAATTTCTGATGAATTTGACATAAGATTATTGTTGAAAAAGGAAGCATTGGAGGAATTTTTGGCATCCAGAAAGAAATCTGTGGACAATTCTTCTTGCATATCTTCTCTTATACTATTCGCACTGTTTTCCTTATTTTCGTTTGCGCTAGATAATTCGCAGGCTTTCATTTCCAAGCATTCCTTGCCGACTTTAGGCATTGTAAGAGATGTGAGGAAGTTCCGACATTCCGGCAAGAAGTTTTGAAATAATTGGTCATAAAACAACCTCCAATTATTCATCACGGTACAGAGCTTTCGTTTGGTTTGCATATGCTGATCCATCACTTCCCATCGCTTTGCTTCTTCCTTGCTTAGTTCATCCTTTAGACGGCAGATTTCTTGCTCTAATTTCTTTTTCCTATCTCTTAACATACTAAGCTCTTCACTGATTAAAGCTGTTTTCCCAGCTGCCCTAATTGTCTCTCCTTTACTTTCCATTTCTTTGGAAAGAGATCTTGGACTGTCATCTGAATGCAGTGGCACTTCGTTCAGTCTTTCATCTGTAACAGTAATGGAGGTGACATCAGGGAATTTATGGTTGGAATCAAATTGCAAACTCCTTTGTTCTTTTTTACATTTTGTATTTTTCGGTTGTTTTGTTACGTCAGGCAGTCTTAGAGATTTGCGAAACTCTAAAGGGGTAAAGCTGTCTCTAAAACCTTCAGTAACTGACAAGTCCATATTTTCCAAAATTCCAGGAATCTGATGTGCTGAAAGCACATCACAATTTTCGATAGATTCGAAGTTTTCGGGATACTCCGGCTGGAAGTTCTTCGAATAGTTATTTGAAGAAAAAGCGCCAGAATCAGTGGAAAGCTGTTTTTGACACTTCGACAATCTCGATTGCTTGTTTTGTTGTATTTTTTCTAGATTTTTTCTTTCTAGTTCCTTTAATCTTCTTACGAGTCGTTGATGGTCCGCTTGCAACTGTTGTTTCTCTTGAACAGAAGCTTTTAATTTAGCTTTGTAAAGCTCTAGTTTCTTAGACTGGGAATTAACATTGCTATCTGTAGACTCTTGGAGTATGCACTTATTCGAGGAAGTTCTCAAGCTAGGCGTTAGAAGAACGCTTCTATGTTCCTGCCGGTTCATTTCCAAGAGGCCCGCCAATTTTTGAATTGACCCGAAGAAATGTTCTACTGGCACTTTCCGTTCTTGGAATACGCCCCCGAGTAACCAGGGGAGCTTCAGACATGCAAGCAAGTATGTTATAGAGCTTTCTATTAAGAATAAAATTAATAGATGAGCATTTCCTCAATATTTTCATCAATTGATACTGTGAGGTGACTCACAGCCAGAGCCTAGGAGCAATAGACGAGAAGAAGGTTTCAAGAGCGAACAAGGCGTTGCGAACCAGAGTCCTTAACAAGGAAGGTTTCAGAAAGATGAAAAAACCTTGGATTACGACAAAGCCCTATGATATCAGTAATGGTACCAAGGCGGACTTCCTGATATTTTTACGCATCCCCGGTTCGGTACCAAACTCAACGTACAGCTTTAAGAATGAAAAAGTAACTGGTTAGTACTCTCCTCAAAAGAGTATTGTCATTCAATCAAAACGCTACTCTCACAGGAGAGGCACCGATGCCTTCATTCACAACTTTAAAGCTAAGGAGACATTGCAGGAGGATTCAACTACGACTTGGTCATGGCTTTGGAGCAAAGGGCGAATTGGTTTTATCTCTGTGCGTGCCTTTGCCGCTTGAACTACTGAGTGAAGCTCAGAATCTGATATCAAATGCTCTGATGTTCGGCAGTTACACCACTGGTGATGTGCTTCAAGTAGGAAAAGGAGATACAGCGAGAATCTATCGTCTCGCACACTTCACTGAATGGCTTGAATTCAAAATGGTCTTAGCCAGGCGTAAAGCATGACCAACACATGTGAATAAGAAAGGCTGGTGCAAGAACAAAAGTTCCAAGAATCACCGAAACTTGGTCAAGTTTCTTTACAGAAACTATTCTATGATCACTTTGCTCAACTTCAACACCCAAAGATGACTCGTCGCGGTCAACGTCAGATTAGGAGCAAACCCTCTGGTCAGACCAGAGCTTTGACAACACGGTCCAATTATCTTTTCCGGCGGACGCCTGTTAGCGAAAGCGAGAAAATTCACTTGATGTCAAGTTATTATCGTTATGGCAGCTTACAAGAGCAAAGCTTGTGGAAAATATGGGAAAATCATTTCGACACTTCGAGGAAGCAAGACATTCTATTGCTCGAATTGTAAGATGCAACTTTATCGAGATGTCTACGAGACGCACAACATCATGCTACGCATATCACGGAAAACCTCTAAAGTCTTATTCGTTTTCCTAGTATCGAATAAAATTGGATTTGAATAAAATCAGCATATATACGCTGCAGTTTGTATGAAATCTGCTTTTATTGAAGCCTTCTACTACCACCATTCTTGTAGCAACTTCCTATTTGAACCGCAATTTGCGTCGCTTCAAGTTTTGTTACATATACCTGGACCACATTTAATATATATCTAAACTATATTCGTGACGTGACGGTCATAGAAGATGCATGATGCCTTCAAGTGTCACATACAATAAAAATTAATGATCCACTTGAGAATGAATAAATGGAAAGCTATCTGTCATTCCGCGTATTCACTTCGATTCTGGCTCGTTTTCTTGGAGCTTGATCCGAATTTCGTACAGGAAGAAACCGAATAAGAGGTTCGTTGCTGGGGAAATTACTACGAGAAAACGTTTCAAATGAGTCCTACTTACCAGAATACAATACCTCGTCTATCTACACTATATGATACATAATGATAGCGTGGATCGAACGGAAGCGTTGAAGCCGTAAGAACAGCTTGTCTAATAGCGACCATCCAACTGGAAAGAGAGTGCATTTTTAGTGGTTCCAATAAAGTATAAGAGTTTTCACGATACCTAGTCATCATTTGGCAGCGTTCGCAGCTATTCTCTCTCACATCCTTGATGTGCTCGAAGGACGAGGAAGACTTCATCCTCCTCATATTCATTCTGCTATGTTCGTGACATAAACGCCTCATAAGTGGCGGAAACTCTCCATATACCAGGTTATTCGACAAATTATGCTCAAAATCCCTTGACCTCTTCTGATTATTGGTAGAGGCAGGAGAAAGAGGTGGCACAAAACTACTCGGAATAGATATATACGAGGTTTTCCACTGGAAAGGTTCTTGTGGACGTTTTAAACCTTTTGCTACGGCTTTTACAAACTTTTCAGGTTTCTTTTCATCTAACGTTAGTTTTGCGGACAATGAGTCTAAACTGCTCTCTTCTCCTTCTTGACAAGCGCGACCAGAGGAACCTTTTTGGCGCAGTGTTTCTGAACTCAAAATGGATGACGAGCTTTCGCTACAGGTTGAGCTTGTTGAGGATTGGTAGGATTCTACAAGTGGGGTTTCTCTAGAGTCCTTGGACTCAACCCTTTCTGTTGCGGTTCTAACACTCCCTGTCTTGTGCTCTTCTTGATGCTTGCCCTTTCTCAATAGAACACGCCTTCTAGCTACTGTTAACGAATTTTCCATAGACTGATATCCCTTCTCGACAGTTGCCAAGTGTACTTTGGCTATTTTTCAAAAAACGAGATCAATGACGCATTCCAGCAAATCCCAAACAAATTGCTGTTCGTAACCGGATAATGTCCGTTCGATGCGACAACATACGAAGGATTTTATTGGGCGGGTCGAAGCAATTTGCGTATCTTGCCCGTTTCCATCGCCATTGGCTTCCATTATTTATCCTTACTTGGTATCATAAAGAGCCTTACTAAAACATATACTAGTAGATTAGAAAGAAGTTGACTTTCACTGGTAAACAATCCCTGAAAAATGTCCGTGCAAGTATAGAATGTTTCATTGGTTCAGCATACTACCCAAAATAACCACAGTAGAGTATGAGACAGTTCAAGACATATCCACAAACTAACAGACATTTCATAGTTCACATATGGTATCTTTGTATAAAGAGATATATAAGGCCCTACAAACCAAACGAAAAATACAAGCAGCCTGCCAATCTTTCCATCCTAAGCAACAATTTTACACTGAAAAAACAAGCCCCTGTAGTGGAAAAATCTTCAGAAATTAACACCTGTGACAATATTTTTCCATCTTGGTTCACGTGTACTTCTAATCTTTCATAATTCGACGAAATTCTGTCATCAACGCAATATGATCGGATGACCAGATATGATTTGGAAGGCTAGGCTCAGAAGGTGAAGTAAGATCCTCCTCCGAAGGAATCTCCAACAAAGCTGACACAGCTAGTTGCGAAGGTGTGTACCAGATGTAGTCAAGTACCCCAACAAAGTTATCCGTATAATTTGTATACTTTGGTTCACTGCCTTGCGCGGAATAAGCACTCTGTAATTCCAGACCATGATGCAGACGCAACTGAGCAACCAGACCAAATGGATCTCTTTTTATATCTTCGCGTTGTCCAGATACAGTCCCGGTCGATAATAGTTCATATACGGTACTATCTGGAGTACTATTGAAATCGCCCCCAATGATAAGCGGCGTATATGGCTCAAATTGGGACAGATAAGATTCTAACTCTTCAGTTAAAATATTAACTTGAAACAACTTCACGTCTGTTTGTTCCGGATCCCAATAAATATGAATGTTAACAACACAAAGAGAACCGCTTCCATCCAAAGCATCCAAAATAGTCACCAATGCAATATTTCCTTTCATTAGTCGGTTGAGAGCAACAGGATTCGAAAAATACCTCATACATGCTGCCGAATTAAAATCAATTGTGAATTGTTCTCTTAATCGAAACGACTCTCTTTTCCACAAAGTTGCACAGCCATCCATCTTACCCTTTTGACCCATGGCTTCTCTTGATTTCGACTTGTACACTCCATCATATCCTTGTCGAACAAAAGCAGGTTTCAAATGAGCTTCATAATGATCTGCTTGTATTTCTTGTAGACACATAATATCAGCATTGTAACTGAATAGTTCACGTAATAGATTATGTCGACGATAGGTCCAAGCAAGTGCCCAATCAGGACAGTGAAAGTACAAAGACTCGGAAGTATATATTTCTGCAAGACAGTTATAGCTCAATACACGAAAAGTAGATTGCTTTCGGTTCTCATTCAAGGAGATGAGTCTGCCGTCAGGACAAGATATAAGCGCACGCTGGTTTCTGTCTTTCGAAGGCATAATGACAGGCATACTGTCGATGCACTTGGAGGTTTCCGAAAGGACAAGGCCTTCGTCCGAAACTCGTTGACATCGAAACTGCAACCTAAGACAGTGTCCCACGTCCTCCAGGGTAGGAATATACTTCCGCAACCATCCAACTGGTTTGAATTCTATTTGATTTGTCAAACTGATGGAGTCGTCCAATAAGAATCTATCGTACAGTTCTTTGGCTTGCAGTCTCAGCTCGTAAACACAGTTGTCGGCAACCGATGGACTGATAGACGTGCGGCTAAAACTGCTTTTAAACTGTTGCCAAAACTTTTGAAAACAATGCTTTGAACAAAAATTGTAGCTGGAATTGGCCCCTTCCCTGTGGCTTAGTTCCTGTCCTCCCGAGTTATTGAAATCAAAGAACTTGGGAGAAAACTGGAAAACGGCAGGCTGAAAACAAGTCGGAACGGAACATTCGTATTTCCAACACTGGCGAAACCATCTATATTGAACTTTATACTTTCCCAGGAACTTGCTCTCCAAACTTTCCGCTGGGAAGCTTTGGTTACCGCCAACTCTCACAACGGCAAAAGGAATAAAGTCACAGTCCACTACAGGTACTTTTGTATATAAAAAAGCCAAGTGGCTAATTTCCACTTCTTCTACACCATAAGTTTCTACACGAGGCCAAGCGGCATTTTCGACGAAATTATCTTCACTTGTCTGTTCAGCGTTAGCAACTTGCTCCTCAACCAACTCCGCACTAGTGTAGTCCTCTTCGGTATGAAGAGAAATTAAGTCTTCCTCGATAGAGACTTTTCGGGCGAAGCCGGGGGTTCTTTCAGTCGTTCCAATGGCGGTGTTCACTTTTCTCTCAGATACCATTCCATGAGACGCTTCCTACCGCCAAAAGAAAATCACAATAGATTTTGATTGTTCGAAAAATATTCACATTTTAGAAACATTTCTTATAAGAATTTGAAGCAATTTATTTTCATATAGTTTCAAATCATTAGGAATTTTCGATAATTATGTCTACTTGATGTTACATGAAATCAAGATAGAATTTCTCTCCCGTAGAAATGTCAACAGAAGGAAACATTGTCGTTCCTCCTGCCTTTGAGGAGTCGCTCTCTACAAACAAAGAAATTTATGTGACTTTTGGTGTTGACGTAGACGCTGTTGCTGGTTGGTTAGGTTCATATGGAGGAGAGAATTCCCCTTTTGATATCTCAAGAGGTATATGCGCTGCAGAAGTTGGAGTACCTCGCTTGTTGGAGTTGTTCAGAAGGTTTCAGTTGAAGACGACTTGGTTTCTACCGGGTCATTCCATAGAATCATTTCCGTCGCAGATGAGACAAGTGGTCGCAGCAGGTCATGAAGTCGGTGCTCACGGATATTCCCATGAAAATCCTGTTCAAATGACCCCGAAGCAAGAGGAAGAGATCCTCGCAAGATCCGTCCAACTGCTGGAAAATTTGACTGGAAAGAAGCCAAAGGGATATGTGGCTCCTTGGTGGGAACTTTCTACAGCCACTCCCAATCTTCTATTACGTTATGGTTTCCAGTATGATCACAGTCAAGGGCATCATGATTTCCAGCCTTACTATGCCAGAACAGGAGAGAAATGGACCAATATAGATTATAGCAAACCAGCTAAAGACTGGATGAAGCCACTGGAGAGAGGACACTGTGTAGACTTGGTTGAGATTCCAGCCAACTGGTATGTGGACGACCTTCCACCAATGATGTTCATCAAGTCCGCTCCAAACAGTCATGGCTTTATGAATCCTCGAGATATCGAAGACCTCTGGAGAGATCAGTTTGACTGGGTTTATCGAGAATATAATTTTGCAGTATTTCCTATCACCATTCACCCCGATGTTAGTGGACGACCGCAAGTTCTTATGATGTTGGAACGTTTCATTAGTTATATTCAACGTTTTCCAGGTATCCATTGGGCTACTATGGAAGAAGTTGCGCAGGTTTTTAGAAGAAGACAACCTTTTCCATGTGCTTAGTTGCATAAAGTCTATTTCTGAATGTTGAAAAATTTTCGCATGATAGATAATATGTGTTTATATAAAATGTTACAAGACACAAAACACAATTTTCGCAAGTCTCACAAACAGCAATGCACAACTTGTTGTTTATCTCACATTATCCAAACCTGCGGAGGCTAACTTCTGCAATTGAAAGCAACTATTACAGACAGGTTTAGAAAATGTTTACTTAAGAAACCACCTTGTCGTGCCACTCCCAGACTAACTGAGGTAAGTTGTTTACCGTTTGTCTACTTTTAAGAACACGAGAATCACTGTTCACTCTTTCAACTACCTTTTCCCATATCTTATCCTTCCATTTCAGTAACGACTGGTCATGAAGCAAGTCGTCACGTAAGCGAGTGACTACGAATTTCTTCTTTTCACTCAAGGGAGATGTCAACTGCGCACTTTCAGTCAACTGCCTATATACTTCTTCTGTAATTATCTTCGCTTGTCTATCTATCCACCTTTTGGAACGGAACCAAAAATAGAGACGAATTGTTCCGAATACTATGAAAAGTGCTATCAACATCTTCCACCATTCTTCTAAAGCAAATAATCTTAAACGACAAGATAAGGAAAGTGAGGGCCGCAATGAACGACACCACAAGTTATTGTCGACTTGTCTACATTCGAATTCGTAGGAAGAATCGTTCACGATAGAATCAAAGGCCTCTGTGAATGCAAGATGAAAGCGACTTTCATCAAGTGGTAACTGTAAATATATGCATATATGAGGGTGATTCCCAACAAAATAATGCCACTCACCTTATCTCCAAACAACGAAAGAGTTTCCTTGTATAGCTGGGTTCTATCCATTTCTCTTTGTACATTCGGGGTACTTCCACAAATGCAACTACCCGCTCTTTCTCGCAATATCTTTTCCAGTTTGTTCCGAATGTCTCTTGTCAACAAACTGAGCTTCTTATCCTTAACACACTTTCCACTGAACTCAACGTAGCCCTGATCACAAAACAATTCTCCGTTACTGCAGGTACCATGGTCTGGACAAGGACGGCAATCTTCCATACCTAATAGAATTTCTCAGAGATGAAAACTGATAGGCAAATAAGTTACCTTTCGCAGTGTTTGTGTCGCAATATGGCAACGGAGTTGGAGGGGAGTAGTAAATAAAGGCTACAAATATGCTAACAATTAAAAACATTATTGCAGAAAATTTGTATCGCGAAAGTTCCTTAGAAGTAGTATACCTGGTTTCTGCTGTTCTCTCAACAGACAGAAACTCTGTACCTAAATTCCTCGGTACGGGGAGTGGCGAGTTGGATTCCACTTCATTCACAGTTCGTGACTCACTAGGCGTGCTGACCGTTTTCTTCTCTGTACTAGTCGAATTTTGTAAATTTTCCTCTCCTACATGACGGCTTCTTTCTGTCTTGGAGCTACTCCTACGAGAATCTTTCGCTTCGTTATCATAGAAGCCCTTCCTAAATTGTAAGCGAGCCTTTCCAGTTGCTCCTCGGTCTCCCGAAGCAACCGGCTTTGAGGAAGAATTACTCTTTCTGTGTTCGACGCTCTGAGGGTCCTGTCCATCCTTGTCTGGCGTGATTGCCATGCGTAGTTAGTTGACCAACGAAAACTCCAATTGTTTTCCCCATTTTTGAATTTCCCGGATTGTTTCGTGCTTCAAATTATTGCCTGAGCTTCGTTCCCTGCTTGCACTCTTGTGCATCTGTTGTCGAATACACATAAAGGACTGCAGCAAGACGAGGCAACTCTCTCTTTCTGTTATTTTTGCTCGAACCTGCAATGACAGACAGCGAGTATCTTTCTCCTGTTCCTTCAACAGATGTATTGTGCGTTAGAATTAACGACGAAGCTACTGTGTAAAGGGAGCCACATTATTAACTCATGAAGGGACCACTAAAAAATGATTATTCCAAGCTTCTTTCGGTCCGCTGTCTTAGAACTAGTGCGGGCGACTAATACATGCCTTTATACCTTCAAAACACCTGTCCCATGTAGGTAGTGACACTAATTTGCGGTTGAATTGGTTTGAATATGTACAATCGTAAAAAAATTGCAGTTTTTGTTGATTTTAAACAATCTCTGTTGTAAATGAGTTATTCCGCACAGTGGGAGTTCCCAAACTTGGTTCTTTACTATCTGTTATATGAAGGCCAGTCACTTTTATCATTCCGTTGTCAATGTCCTTCACTGTGCTTTCCATAAGAAAGGCACTTCTGTCAGTTAAACTTTTCGATGCTACAAGTGTTTCCATATTAATTTTTTCCTAAAGTGGAGAGGTAGCTCCTTTTGGAGTATTTTTCATTAGAATGCCACTAGTTAACAAGTAGCGTGAGATTTCATTTCATAACAACGAACTATTTCAAACTTCCCTCAGAAGATCACAACAAGCTGCACATCTAGTCTTCGCAATGACTCAAGTAGTAAGTCTTTGTGTATGTTCTTATGAGCTCTATAAACTCCCTCTTTAATTCCCAAGTTGTAACAAAGTATTGCAAATAGAAGCCAAATATACAACGAAGAGAGACAAAGGACCCGCATTGATTCATTTGGCGGGCTCCCCGAAAATTTAAAATTGGAGAGTTGCAGACGCCATAAGATGGCTGAGTATGCAGAGGAGACGAAGAACCTTGTTTTTGAGGCATTCGACTCAGCAAAGACGTCAATTGCTTCTTTCAGTCGTTCTCTAAAACTTCTAGAGAAAGCAAATGCAACTAGTGAGTTTTCCTGAGTCCTCGTTGTCTTTCTTACGTACGGCACTTCGATAGACAGCAAGATGTTTCTAGAGGGATTCTTGACGTGTTTAAATCGTATATTATTGGTTTACACAAAGTATGTGATTCTTTGACGATTGGAAACTCATTACGATGGAAATTAGAGACCCTAAGGCTGAAAGATTGATAAGTTTTGTCGTAAAGTTTGTGAACAGCGAGGTTCAAGTTTTGATTGGTGATAAGTTAAGAAACCATCGTATTTGTTTCTATTTATATAACGGTTTTATAGTCGTGTTGACTTATTTACAGTGATAATTGCTTATCTGATTCAGCACTCATCTGCCATGGAAAAATCTGTGCGTTATAGATGCTGCCAGATAGTGGCCGACCTATTGCAATATCGAGCAGATGATTCCGAAATTTCGGAAGAACTATGGAATGGGATAATTCATTCAATGCAAATTCGTTGTAGGTAAGTTCGCTGTCTTTATCATTGGATAACTATATTGGAAGAAATTCAAGGGATCGCATTTCTTCAGTTCGTAGTCAAGCATTGCGTGCTTTGAGTCGTGTACAGGATCCATATGAAGCTGAGGATCCCGTAACAAAGACCTTTTTACAACTTTTGAGAAATGATGTGGCCCCAAATGTTCGAACTACCGCGCTGCATTATGTTGCTATGTAAGAATCGTCTGCGTACTTTTAAAACATACCCTGATAATAATTATAGAAGCGATCAATCTTTACCTTTGATTATACAACGTACTCGCGACACAAGTGAAGAAGTATGTTTGAGCTAATATCTTCTCTGGGAGTTTCTCAAGTAAAAGCGACAGGTACGAATTCAAGCTTATTCTGTGTTACGGGAGAAAGTAGATCCTCGAGCTCTTTCGATACAGCAACGAATTATGATTTTGAGGTTAGAAATTTCATAATTTGTCCGTGTGTTTGCTGAATTCTATAAAGAGACGGACTTCAAAGTCGATCGCAGAATGTTCGTCGTAGCTGCTTGGCCATGCTTAAACAAGGGTGGCTTGAAGGTTGGTGCTAATAATTACTTTACAGTATTGCGTTCATTTTGATGGTGTATCAAAGGTTCCTGCGATAGCAACTTGACACAACTAGTAAAATTGCTGGATGTTGAAACTAATGAAGACGACGTTGTCCTTATACTAAAGGAATTATTTGCAGAATCGGACATACCAGTAACGATTGACGTCAACGAGTTATCGAGTAAGTCCTTGGTTCCTCATTTTCATTTATTTATGTTATTAGATGAGACTGCCATTATACTTAAGGCGAAGATTGCGCATTACAGGGGACTCTCTGATGAAGCCTCGATTGACCTTTTTATTCCCTCTGTACAAGTCTATTGTGACATTCTTGTATATTTTCAGGTAATTAGGTTTCATAGAATGGAAAGTGTGCACTCCAATCGAATTTCTTTAGAAACAATCCTTTGTTACTAGACAGTTGCTTGATATTTCTGAGTATCTAGACTTCAGCGATGAAGCAGGCCGCATTCACCTGACGAAAATTATTAAGCAGTTGTTACTTGACAGAGAAGTCGATACAGAAACTGTGCCTCATTTGGTAAGCAAAAGATGCGTTTTCAGCTTGTATCCATATTACTGTGTTAGGTTCGAGCTTGGTACAAATGTGAAACAAGTTATTCGTCCTTTGTTGCAGCGTGTTCGGAATTACTTGGAGAGCTTTGTGCACCAGAAGACAGGTTAACTGATGACGTCGTGTTGTTAGAGCGGGGATTGGCAACACTTAAAGAGTTGTTAAATGTTAAAGGAACGAAGGAGAGTATCGCGAACTCGTGCTCAAAAAATCTCGTGGATGGTTTTATACAGCCAGGTAAAAAGCAACTTTAAGAAGGTGTTGATTTTTTTCATTCTTTTAGGACTCATAAGTACAAACCATAAAATCAGACTGCTTGCGGTAGAGTGTCTAGGGCTTTTTTGTATCCAAGACACTGAAGTCGCCGCAGTGCAGCACCTGCCACTGTTTCTACAGGTAACAGCTTTCCAGCTATTCTGCCTTTTTATGAATATTTTTGTTAGATCTGCAGCAGCGATACGGAAGAACTGCAAATTGTCGCTATGAAGACGTTGTTTGATATTTTACTGTGTTCAAAGTGGCAACAAAGAGAAACTACTCGCGAACTTGAGGATGATTACGCACCAAGGAGCACACATGGTGAAGATGTTGAAAACCTCGAGGCAGAATGCATAAAGGTTCGATAGGAAATTTGAAACTTTAAAGAAACTTACGAGCCTCCTTAGTTTTTAGCAGAGCGTCTGACGAGCAACTCTGTAAGAATTAGAACTTGTGCAGTAGAAGGCTTTGCCAAGCTGTTAGTTACACGGAGGGCGCCGATTTGTGTCTCCACACTTACCTGTTTATTGTTGCTTTATTTTGATCCTTTCACTGAAGAAGACTTCACTTTACGTCAAGTAGGTATAACTTTTCGATTGTTGGTTAATTGAGCATAACAACTGTAGTGTCTTTCTGTTTTTTTCCCTATTTTCGCAGTTTCTTTTCTCGACAACGTTTTGGTTATAGAGAAGTGTTTCTTTAGTGTCATCAACGTAAGTAAGAGCCTAGCATTTAAGGACAAACGTCACTGTTTGATAGACTATTTTGGATGCACCTCCTTCCAAGTCGCTTAGTGAGGCTTCTGTCGTTCAAGTTGCAGAGTATCTTCTCTACTTGACAAACGCTGTAAGTTAGTTTTATCCGTTGAATGTACACTGTTTTAACATATTTGTCTAGTCTATTTCCTATCATAGAAATAAAGAGTCCAGCGATGTTTATGAACAGGTGGTTCATGTTCATGAGAGGTTTGTGGTTAGTTGTAGGCTTTGGCGTTCTTATTGCTTGTAGAATTTGTTGCCGTCTTCTTCATGCTATTATAGACGATCCGGATGGAAAAAAGTCGCGAGAGTTTTCAAAGATTCTGAACTTCCTTAGAATCAACATAATGGAAGTTAGCGACGAGTTTAAGCAGGAGTTCGAGGATCTTTTAGTTCTTGCGAAAGAGTACGTATCCTTTTTCAATAGTTTACGTGATGACATATATAAGCAGGCATGTAACTGTGCGACCTGTGGTTACGAACATTCAACGCTTCGAAACTCGAATACTTTCTAGAAATCGGACGTGCGAGGCTGTGGAGTCATCTAATATCGACCCGGAGGCGGTGTTTTCTCAAAAATAAAACTCAGACAAACGCAAAAATGTTAATGCTTATAAAGTATCCTGCATTTCGGTTGTTCAGTCAAAAGACTTAAACCTCCTGCACTGAAACTCCCTGTTTGTATCCCTATTGAGAAATATAAATGGAATATTTCCAGACTCAAAAAAATTAGTCTTTAATTGAAAAGTTCAAATCTTCCGCAGGGTCTCTAAGGAAAGTACATCCAAGCTGTACAAATTTAAACATAACTTACAATTTTTGCTTCATACAAACCTCAGCGGAAATATTATATGAAATTCAAAAGTCGGAAATATTGAAATTCATGTAGTCTCGTTCTCTTGTAGCCAACAACGAGCATTGTAACTTTTCACTACGGCACGGTACGCTGAACTCTGCCAATATGTGCGAGGGTCGGAATCTCCTACAATCAAAGCCAGCTGAGCATCCAAGGAACCTTCTTCTAAACTTTCTTCTTCAAAAAAGGGTATGGGAGGTGTATTACACAATGGACATCTATTGGCTGAGCGCAGCCATTGTTCAATACAAGGAGAATGAAATGCATGACGACACTGGAGCACTCGCAACTTCACTCCGGGCATAATAGGGTCTAAACAAACTGCACACATCTCGTCAGGAATATAAAAACTACCGAGTATCACACCCTCCTTTTCTGCAACCTTGTAAGGCTCTGACGGTTCGGTTTCATGCGTTAGCCATCTCAGCGGCAAAACAAACTGGAATATATGACCTGGAGCAGCAGGAACGTGCACCAAGGAAAGGTTGTCGGAATTTCTAGTGCTTCCAGTAGAATCTTTGGAGGAACTACGAGGTAATACAAATACTTCCTTTTCTTCTTCCTGCACTGGCTTAATTTCTTCCGTCTCAAGCGTTGGAACCATTCTGCTATCCAGTAGTTCATCTTTCCTCGAAACAACACGACACCTTTGGGATATCGAAGTAATCTGATCATTTGCTGACTCTTGCAAAGCTACTTGTGACTTATTTGCTGCAACTTGCAGTCCCCCTGCAGAGTTGTTTTCGGAATGGCTCTGCTGATCAGCAACGGTTGCTCCTTTCGTTTCAAACCGCAATCCTGTAGTTACTATCTCTGAAGGAAGTCGAGCACCCCTGAAAACTACTTCCGGACAGGCCATTTTTATTTCTGTCTTTGTCAATCCTTCAAATTTTCGCTTTCGACGCTGCCTTCCTTGACGTCTAGCAGGAGGAGGAGCTCCAGTGACTCTTCTCCATATTAGTTCGGGAAGAAATACTCCAAATTCGTACCAACTTCTTCTGTCGTCCTCTGACCTTGGTGAACAAAACACAAGCACTAGGAGTATAACCGCAACTACCCCAATGGGTAACACGACAGAAACTACAACACTACTAGTCATGGAGCTTCTCACAAGAAACCAACCAACTCCTCCTCGTCATTACCCAAGGCAGAAACGTGTCCCTGGGACGTCCGGTTGGCGGGATTCATCCCAAAAACTTTTCATCTCGCGTGCTTTCCACTACACAGTGCTTCGAAATACTTCAAGGATTAAAAGCAATTTTATTTATGTCAATGCAACGTAGATGTTTGCTTGTATGAAAAACCGTGGAAAACAGTTGGAAACAGTGTGAAATAATACGGCACCAAATATCTCCAATATATCAACTCGCTTCGTTCAGCTGTTTCAGGATGCTTATTGCAATCCTTTCAATATTTCTTGGATTAAGGTTCTAATCAACTTGTCAACTAAAGTAAATTATGCAGAAAATCTCACTTACCAGGTCCATACAAATTTGACGAGCAAAAACGTACGGAAAATTTTCAGGCCATGGATAATCCACATGAAATTCTTCAGTGTAATACCGACCTTCACCAAGATCTAAATCCAAAGAAACTTTTCGCGAAATTCTGGATGAATCAAAGTCAGGTAAAAGTTTCCAACGAGACAGCGCAAGTTGAATACAATTCTTCAAAGTATCTTCGTATTTGCTGGGTACATTGTAACGAGCTGCTATTTTACTTGCAACCGAGTCAATAGTCTGCCTACTATCCCCCAGACGCCAAGGATATAGTGTGCTAAAGCTTCTCTCCTCAGGTATTCGAACATCTATTTGCAACGGTACGAAAAGAACAGCAGAAGATCGATCCCGAAAAGGTTCAGAATACATATAGTAGCTTTGTTCGACCAAATCTATTGTGTCTTGTTCTCTGACGCCGCTTGATTCCAACTCACATTGAAAAGGATCTGCAGCAACTTGTTTCAAGTTTTCCATTTTATCCCTCCCTATGTTACAGGAACTAGGACACAACTTAGAACAACTGCTAGTGACATTTTCTTCCTCAGCAATTCCATTCGTATCCACATGCTCCAACTCTTCTGCATTTGAAAACAGAGATGGTAATGTAGTTTCTGTTGTTTGCTCCAGTGTGGAAACTGCACTACTTCTCTCCCACACTATACATGAAGACTGAAACTTCTTTCCTACAGACTGTTTGCATGTACTGGAATGGCAACTTGAATACGCACTTGATATGTTCGAGGCAGTTATCGCATCTGAATTTTCTCCATCATTTGAAAAAGAAAAATACTGAAATGGCCGATATTCCAAATCCATTTCTTCCAACTCCACATATGAAGTTTTGTTGATTCTATCCCAGTCTGTCTGAATTTGAGAGCTGTCTGGAGATCTTGAATAGAACATGTTTTCCTTCTGCCTCCTGGGCAACCTACGACCAGCACGTACCTTTGTAGAATGTGGCCCACCCTGCTCTTGATAAGCCTTGCCTTCGAGATCACAGTACGCATAAATTATTTTATGTACAACTTCCTTCGAAATACGCTTACAGCGACCAGATAAATACTTTCCGACTGTGTTTTTCCCAATCTTTGCTAGTTTTGCAAACTCCCGTCTGGACAAACCTCGGCGTTTCAAGAAAGAATTGATTTCTAGTCTCCACATTTCAAAATCATCTGCAGAACAAGGTAGTTGCGAATCTGGAGTGTCGTCGACTTTCTTAAGTTTCGCTGCATGCCTTTCTTCTGAACCAAAGCAGTGATGATTGGCCGAAAAACACTCAACATCATTTCTTTCAGATACTCTCGAACCGAAACAATTCTCAGAAAACTTTCTAGATTGAAAAGGATCGCAAAATGATAGCGCCGACTCTTGTGTCGTTTCACCTAGTTGAAACCCTGGAAAAACGCAATCACTCCCAAAATTCATTGTTTCTTCATCAAAGGCCGTATTTGAGGAACACATTATATTTTCAAGCTTTAACATATCTTCTAGATCCGACCTATGGTTAGCAGGTCTCTCAAGACAACTTGCTTCCGTTACAACGGGTGGAAAGCCACCGTATTTACCCAGAAGCTTTCCCTGCGCATCAGTTTCTAGTCCACCAAAGTCACAAAAACTACCAACTACAAATGATATTAAAGAAATTCTTGACAACTCTTCTTTCTTACTTTCCGAAACAACACGTGAGGAAAACAGCTGCGTGCCTGCCTCGCCAGAAATATCTGCCTGATACCTTTTAGAGATCAGACTTTCGTCAAGAAGACTGAAATCTTGGTTAAAAAATCTATCGCCAAAGGTTTTTTCTTCCTTTAGCAACGAAGAGTTGTTAAGGCAAAAAATTCGGTTATCTTTCGTTGATTCCACCACTCCTTTTGTTCTTTTCTCTTGTTCCGCACTCGATGATAACTCTTCTTCTTCTGTGGAACTCAAACCAGAGTGAAAGAGATAAGAGTTCAACGGCAACGGACGGCCTTCAAAAGTCTCTAAGATAAGAAACCTACCCACATCATCCTCTTCCCTAACAAATCTGAAAGTTAAAAAATTAGAAGAAAAAAGCAGCAACTCACTGCTCGTTCATGACTTTGCAAATATACTAGAACTGTACAAGGCAGAAACAAGCAATATCTATCGACAATGCATCTAACGACATCCTCTCTCTCGCAGATTCCACCAAATGGGAAAAGGCACGACACCTCAGCCTGCGCCGCGACGATCTCGAGTTTCGTCCGTTGGCAAAAAATTCCTAGAAAAACTGGACTGAAACTATACAAACAGCAGACAAAGTAATTCCAAAGACATATTTTATTGAATATAGTAATCTCTGTTTGCAGCAATTTATGATATTGTTCGAGTCGATGTTCTTTGCTGTACAAATAAAGAAAAGATACA
This sequence comes from Galdieria yellowstonensis, assembly GCA_026122205.1. Lineage (NCBI taxonomy): Eukaryota > Rhodophyta > Bangiophyceae > Galdieriales > Galdieriaceae > Galdieria > Galdieria yellowstonensis. The sequence goes on along the minus strand of JANCYU010000001.1, from coordinate 111,869 downwards.
AGCAACGGACAACGAACGCCACTTCCAAATTATTCTCTTCCTTCGCCCTATGATAATGCGATAGATTGTGGGACAAGTTGGTGCACGCTAGTGATTCCAAGAAATAAACTTGAGTGTTTTCTAAATTGGAGTGCTTTGTATGCTGGAATAAATCTAAGACCAGACGAAAGTTATCTATTTGATACGTTAACTCTCTAGAATCTTCAATTTTTTACATATAACAAAAATGACAAAACTTCAGTTGACCTGTACTTACCTGAAAAAACAAGCTAGTTACTAGGGCTAAGCTTTGGAATGCACACGAGTCTTTCGTACGAGATCCAGTCGTTCCCAATTAGTAGTACGCGAAAACTCCAGATGCTTGTGGTTTCAACAAAAAAACTTCTTCGGAAAGCATCAGAACTACTTTATAGAAAAAAATTTCATAAAATCCGAAGCAAGATCCTGACTTTACCAAGCAAAGGCTCAATTTTATTTTAACTCCAGAAAACAAAAAAACAATCTGGAGATTTTCCGTGGAAACGCGCAACAAAATGCGTCCAACGAATTGACATCTCGATCCAATTGCACCGCACCATGCAAAAAATAGACCATCCTGCTTCCTCTTAAAGTGGAACTGATTGTCCTACTTTTTTTCACAAGTTTTATTGGTATAAGACACACTAAAGATCATTTCTTGGCACCAAGGGACTTGTCTAAACATTGTCGGAAAAGGTGAAAGGACTATGTCGCCAAAGCTCACGCAGTTTTGCTTCTAAGTTTACTCGAGCGTGACAAATTATCATTTGAGTATCGAACTTTAGCAATAATAAACAAAAAAGTTGTTTCAAAGGAATTTTTGAACAAATCTCGGTGAAAATCTTGCGCAAATTGACGGTTTTATGGCACTTATTCTGACGCCAGCCGTTCTCGCTCGCCATAGGTTCCTCTTTTTTACGTCTGACTGTGCCAACTTTGACTATAAACGGTCTGTGTATGTATGAGAAAGACGATAGATTCTTGCTGTACCCCTTTGCTGCAGATCCGAGGCAATCACATTCTTTGACATAAGAGCCTGGTCCTCGATCCGTAACTCACAAAGAAAGAATCTATTCGTTCTTCGCTACAGAACAATTCCAGAATCATTGTGGATTTCGGAGACTACGGCTTTTTCGGTTTTTAATTTCTTAATAAAGCCAAACATTCTAATTTCTTCTATTGTAATTTTTGAATTGATGATAATGCTTTCTTGTCTCGCTCTTCTTTTTGTATTTTTAAATTACGAAGTTTTTGTCATCTTTTCGGTAGCGAGCCAGACTATGTCATAAGCTTTCAACAAATTTGCCAAAGCCTCATCACGAATATCATAGAGAGTTTCCCTAATCCGGGGGTTTTTGCATTTCGTTTATAGCTTGTTCATTCACAACTCTCTCTTTAAACGCCTTCTTGGTTCTCGGAACCTTTTCTCCTTTAACCACTCGCAAACACTCGTTATAGGTCCTGCGAGAACACCCGATCCAATTTCGCAATTTCTGTTGCTCTCCTTTGTAGGACAAAGCATGACTTTTGTTACTTTCCCAGCTACAGGCTTTTCACTCTCGTTATTTCTCTTCCTCTTCTTCTCATTGGGGAGCGATACTAGATGCAGAAGTTTTATTTTTCTGCACGTTTCTGCAGTACAAGGTCCATGTTGCTTGGCGACAAAAATGATGGAGACAGTGAGGAATTCATCTGCAAATTACTTGTCTGAACAAACATGGATACAGAAAACCAAGAGCTGCTCATCAAACTTGTAACAGATTTGGAGATTCCACTTTTCTGTTGGCAACCACAAAATCTTAGATAGGTTTTGGTCATTCCAGAAAGGGCTGCATTCAACTTCATTTGTAGGCAATCCATGAGACACTACTTTTGCCGTAGAAAGTACTTGTACCTGGTTTCCACTATAGTACAATGTTTCGAAACGCTCCATTCCAAAGATGAGAAGATGCGTGTTACAAGACTAGATCAGGCCCCAACAATTGCATTTCTTTCTTTAACTGGAATGATTGATCATCATGAGCAAGAAGATAATAAGGGAGAAAGTGCACATATCTTAGGAAAGGAAACTATCCATAGTTGTAGAGGAACCTAGAGCCAAGTGACAATGGAAACCCAGAGGAGTAGTAAAAGCTGCAGACATTCTATGTCTTGTTCTAAAAGGCACATCTGCAACCTTTTTCTCCATTCAAGACAGATCTCTTACTAGGTACAAAATGAGCATTTGGAGCTTCCAGGATTGTATGGCAAAGGATGTTTGGAGTTTTTTTTGTGCACCAATAATAGTATTGAGCACGCGAGACACGTGATTCCTATGTCCGAGTCACTCAATTGCATAGTCACGTGACATAGTGAAGATTTCATGCGAATGAGGACAGGTTCTAGTTATCCATTCTGTACCAAAAAAACATGGATAGAACTAGAGCCTGAAATTCGTATTGGACTGAACTTGTCGTCAGGTGCACTTGGCAAGGTTTCTATGTGACTGCGGAAAATTCTATTGTGTAGCCAATGTGAAGAGTAAAAGCCCGTGTGCTTTATTCCAAAATACATAGATATCTCTAGAGTCTGCAATTCACAGTTTGCAAGGTAGAGCCCTATGCATGACTGCTGGCGCTAAGGCTGTTCTCCTTATCTCTTTTGGGAGTGTTGAAGAATTACTCCAACTGTAAGGGCCGTAGGTTACATTGGCTTGTCAATTGTTTTTCTCATGCGAGGGGGACAGAAGCGATTCTTAAAGTACTTGGGTATTGTTGCCAGTATTAATATACCAGGTAAAAGTAATTGTTTGTTGTATTCTGGTATAACTGACTTGCGCTTTGTAGCCACTGCATATTTTTTGTCTATCATGAGGTGGTCTAAGAATAAAGGTGGTGGTATATATTCGGAAGGCTTTAGCGGCCCAAGGTCGTTCCTTCCCAAAAGCCTTCGTACAGGGCGCTCCCAAGTGAAGGAATCTATAGCCAACGGCTAGTTGAGAGAGTCAACTCTTCATTGTTTTCAATTTGAGGAAGAGGTCGCAAGTGTATTATTTGCGCTTATAGAGGTGTTTTTGGTTACAAGACAAATGTTAAATAAATGGACGGTTGGCATGTGAAATGAAGGCTCCAAGTGTTCAAGCAAGTCCTTCCAAGGTAGCAACTCCTAACTTTCGTGCCAAATACATTAAAGCATATATTCTATTCTTACTAATCTTATCGTTGTTGTTCTATTTTGAATACTTTCATGAGCGTCCACAGCCCATCAGGAAGTCACTTTGCCGGTAAGCTCGTAACTGTTGCTCCGTGTAACATTTTCAACGATATTCGTCTGTATTAGCATTTCAGAGGAGGTGAATAGACTGTATTCTTGCAACGTCGACTGCGGGAATAAAAGGCAACAACTTACGATGTGGGACAAAGTTCAAGCTGGGGAGCATAACTACTTTCAAAGTTTGAGAAGGATATTCTCCAACTCCATAAAGCCACTCTCGGATTTTCAGTTCAAACCGTTTATCAGGAATGTAAGCATAGCTGAATGGAAATTTTTTGACTGGTTTTCCCAGCTCTACACTCGTTCTGGGAAAAGTGCCTTGTTGAACAGAGACTCTCAAGTTGTTTCGTTGACTCGTTCCCTAGTGGATAAGTCAAGTTGCTCTGAAGCTGTTGGTTTTGTTAGAGATTGGTTGAAAGCAAGAGACTGGAACGTATCTTTGCAACTCGTTCCTTCTCGAAACGGTGATGATAAAGAAAATAGGATGAACGTATTTGCTACAAGGTTTGGTGACCCTAATCCTAGTGTTGTTTTTTGTAGCCATCTTGATACGGTGCCTCCTTTTATTCCGTCCTCTATTGGAGAAGATGGCTTCCTATATGGAAGAGGGGTTTGTGATGCACGAGGACTGGTTGCTTCTATGTTAGTCGCAGCTCAGAATTTTTCGAAAGGAGTTGGGTTGTTATTTGTGACAGGAGAAGAAACAGATCATGCAGGAATGATTGAAGCCAATAAGTTAGGACTGGATACGAAATATTTGGTAGTAGGAGAACCCACCGAGAATAAGATGGCAGTTGCTCAAGCAGGAGTATTAAAGATGAAACTCATTTCCCAAGGAGTTTCGTGCCATTCTGCTTATCCAGAGAGAGGCAAATCAGCAACTGTTCCACTTATCAAATTATTATCGGAACTTTTGGAATTCAAAGACTATCCAAAGGATCCAGAACTTGGGGAAACTATTCTCAATGTAGGTGTCATTGGTGGAGGTATCGCAAGTAAGAATGTATATTTCTACTGTATGTGTCTGTAACTCATATTAGATCAGGTAATGTAGTTCCTGATGAGGCTTCGGCAGATATTATGTTTCGAGTTGTTTCGGAACCCGAAGTCGTAGAAAGGATTGTAACGAAACGTGCGAAACATTACTCCATTACAACCAAAACATATAGCAAAAATTGCCCTGTGCGGTTGTATCATTTAGAGGGGTTTCCTACTTTTGTAGCAAAGTACAATACCGACATTCCTTATGCAAAATTCTATCACAAAGCATTGTTGTTTGGTGCTTGTTCTATTCTAGATGCCCATACTAGTCAAGAAAGAATATCGTTGGATGACCTTCGAAAACTTCCCGAAAACTACATTCATATTGCAAAGACATTGTTAGATTCTTGAGTGTCGGTAGCCGTTAGTTTGATATAGAAAGAAGAGAGGATAAATGCTTTGGCGCCTTGGAGAAAAAAATGCTATTTGTGTTGTTGTTGTTGGACACTTTGGGAACGGCTTGGTTTTCATGTCGGAAATAAAGACTCCTTTGAAGCAACTTGTCAACGATGACTTGGAAAGTCCTTTACCAAGTGCCTCTGCGAAAACTTGGGCAGAAGTTGAAAGGGTGGAACCGGAATTGGCCAGTCTCAACGCCTCCTTTTCTAGAAATAGAACACTTAGCTCTCCTGGTAGAATGCTCAGTTCCTCAAACTTATCTTTAAAGAATTCCAGACAAACGTGGTTCAACCCTAAAACTACTCAAGGAAACGATGATACACATAATATTCTGGAGGACCCTGTCACTATGCGTCTTGTCGACCTTCATACGGGAAAATTTGTGCAAAACACCTCGGAACAGGAAAAAAAGGACGTGAAGAGACCGTTCCACGCAGAAGAATCAGTTTCCAGTGCTCCTTCTCCTAAAAACTTGGAACTGGATCCTCGTGCTACTGAATTCGCGCCTTTGAGTTATTTGCGTGTTGTGCACAAGGAAACGAGTCTGGATAGTTTAATAAGCGGATTGGACAATATTGATGAAACTTTAAAAAGTAATATGGAGAAGACGTCAGAAAGTCTGAAGCAAAATTTGGACCGTATTTTTATATGGAAAGACGCTATTCTCGAAAGACACAGAAAACTGCAAGACTTGGACCCAGCTTATTCTGCCAAACTGGAAAATTTGTGCAAGAAAGCAGAACAATTGGTGACTTATGTGTATGGAGATTCCTTCAACGCAAATACAGCGTATGAGAGAAGGAAACACGCTTTTGATCTTATCATTCAGCATCGCGCGTTTTTTCAGCTTCCTGGTCGTCTAAAGCAGGCATTGGCGTCTGGAAATCGCTCACATATAATGACCGAATATCATAATATAATTTCTATTTTACAAGCACAGGTTCCCAACGCAGTAGTAGATAAGGTTAAGTTTACAGTTGATGAACTAATGAATCAATATTTGAGAGAAGTTTATCGTCAAATCACGGATACGGGAACATCAAAAGAAGTTGTTGAAATGCTAGTCAACTTTCTACTTCAGATACAGCCCACTAGGAACCATCTGGAACGAATTCTTGAGCTAAAAGTAGAAAGTTCGATAGACAAAATGCAAAGTCTCTACGACGAATTGGTTCAAGTCAATAAGGAACATAAAGAACTCGATAAGAAGTTCCAAGCGGAGGAACCTCATCTACCCACTCTTCATTTTGCAGCAAATGAACCAACTCTGAGTTCTGCAGATATGTATGTTACTAAGAGGACGAAAATTGTCCAGAACCTATGCATTACCTACGTTGACTGTCTTTCAGAACTTGAAAGATTTACCCTGAGGCTTGTGACATCGAAAAATCCTATAAGTAAGTTGGCAATATCAAGCACAGTACAAGGGAAGAGTGGAGCTGAGGACGTCGTTGGATCAGCAACAGAGTATATTTCAGATATTACTTTATCAATTAGCAAGCGGGTTTCCAATATTTTCTCCTCGTGCCTTTCATTTCTTCTCAACTTTTGTTCTGATAATCGGTTGCAACTAAGTTTAGAGGAAATTATTGAGCTACGAAGTTGTCAGAAAAACATATCTGAACAGCAACAAAACTTTTTTGATGTTCATTCAGCGCGTCTCTATATAGAGAAGCTCGTTTCCCAGTATTTCGATGATATGTTAAAGCACGTCTGTTCGTCTTTGAAAGTTGTTGAAGATATTGTAGATGAGAATTTCATTTATTTTTCCTTTCAGGTTTGTACAGAAGAGTCGCCTTTCAGTATTTACTTGAAAGAGGCGCTTTCGACGTTGTTAAAATTGTTTGATAAGGCTTTGAATCCTCCTCGATCCATTTTTGAACAGATTGCCACGTACTTTGGTCAATTTTTTAAAGTAATTTCTAACAAAATTCTTGAGAAAGAACGAAATATCCCAGACAGATCGGAAACTGCTGAAAGCGTTCTTTGCTACTGGAACCACTTGTTATTAGTTACTCTTGCAAAGGAATTTGCTGGTAGTGACAAAGATTTTGGTTTAGAAGTCGCGTTGGAGGAAGAGGTGATTCGTTACTTGATGAAAAATTCAAGCCTTCTGTTGAACTCTTGTGTTTTGAAAATAGTATCTTCTGTGCAAGAGGCATTAGTTTTGTTGAGAGATATATGGACGGACCGCAAACTGGGCAATAGGAATTTATTTGAGGTGGAAACACAAGTAGCGAGTTCGTGGCTACAGTTTCGTAAAAATATCGCATGTTTGCATGTAGTTCCTGCATCTGCAAGAATGACGATACTGGAGAGCGTCTTGAACAAATTGAAGGAAGTTTTGAACGAATTTCAATTTTCCTCTGATATGCTGAAACAAAAGTTGGATAGAGAATATATGCAAATTTTCCGGATTCTGTTGCTCAGCGTTACTATTGCTGATATTCTCGCATCTTGTATTCCGTCTTCTTACTCCAGTGAAATTCGCATGAAGAAAGACCAATTGTCGCAGTTATGTGAAGAATACGAAATAGATATTGTGGATGATCATAAGAAAACATTGCTGTACTCGGAAGATTTTTGGTCGCTTTCCTCATTACTAACTCAATGAAGACTTGTTGCTATACTGCACAGTTTAGCAAGGTGGAACGTGTTTCTTGGATTGGTCAGTTTGGACAAACGACTTTTTTTGATTCTCATGAAAAAGTCGACATCACTAAATTTCTAAAAAACTATATATCTTCATTTGAAATATTTAACAAGAAGATTACAAAAATTTCAGTTTCCATTTGCACGTGCTTTCTTCCATACTGTTTCACTCATCAACACGTCTCACCACGATAAGTTGCATAGTGACCGTTGGTTTCCTGTACAACTACTTCGTAAAGCAAGTCCTTGAACCGACTGAATAATCTCTTCCATATGATAACAACTAGATTCTCCATAGTGCTAGGAATACCTAATTTGCAGAATTCGAAAACATCCAAGTCCAAATTCTAAAAAAGAATTCTTAGCGACTAAGATAATAGTAGACTTGTTTACCTTGTGATCAAAAGGCTCCACAATGAGTTCTCTTATGGCTTCCTTCAACGAACTAAGGTTCACTACCATCCCAGTATCTGGATGTACTGGACCCCGAATGGTTACTTTCACAGTATACTAAAAGCAGATTAAAAAAGTATCGAGAATAAAAGCCTATTACCAACGTTGTGTCCGTGAAAGTGTTCGTTGTTACACTTTCCATAAATAGCCACATTTTCTTCTTCCGTCAGCTTCGAACTATTCAGTCTGAAGCACGTTACGTTGAGTGGTTCTCGTTGGTAACAAAACTTGTAGGACAAACCTATGAGCTGCTGAGAAACTTTCTTGTCTTGTCACAAAGACAAGTGGGCGCTCTTGTGCATTGGACTCCATGCGCAACCAAAAGGAGAAATCCAAAAAGTTCGCAAGAAAACTTGTGTAGTTTATGCAGTAATAACTTCACAGCTTAGTCCGCATTTTGAAAGGAAATCATCACAACAACAGAGATGCCAAGCAATAGAAAAGCATACGCGAGGAATACAATAGATAGACGACTTTCTCGAAACTCCAGATTAGAAGTAAACTGATAAGTAAGTAATTCTACTAATCCTGTATAGATAAGAACGCCTGCAGAGATGGCATCTGCCAAACCTCGAAAAAGGTTACTGGAAAAGAATGAAATTCCTAAACTCTCCAAGAGGATACCAAATAAGGTTCCTAACGGAGTCATCGTGCTAAATATTGCAACCGAAATAAACACAAAACGACATGAAAGAATACTCAAATCCTGCAGAATGACGGAACCTAAGGCCAGCCCTTCAAAAAACTGATGAAGCGATAAAGTAAGGAAGAATGTTGCAAACTCTTTATCTTCCACGACTCCTAATCCTGTTCCTATCATGAAGGAATGGAACGCAATCCCGAACTCTAGAATAATAATGACAACATGTCGATTGGAAAAATGAGTAAAATGTATGAGAACATGATCGATATATGCAGCATGACTGTGGTTGCTTCGAGAGTGACAATGCTCCAATACATCTTTCAAGTGTGAACCACTTTCTCGACTCTCTGTAAAAGATGTTGCTTCATTTTCCGCAAGAGAAAGCTCACCACCAACTGGAACATAAGTAACGTGTCCTTTTGCTGCTTCATAGTTGAGTGCGTCGCTAGTAGAGTTTGAACTAGCACTGCTTGACATGTCGCTGTGTTTACTAGTAGTAGTTTGTTGGCTTATTGGTCTCGACTCTTCTATCGAATTTTCTTTGACTCCTCTGTTCCTGTCTTTTATGGACCTCGTAGCAAGAAATTCTACAAACTGCACAAATATAGCACCACCTAAGGCGGCCAAGCCGACAACAACAAAAGTCAAACCTTTCAAACCAACATAAGCAATGTGTTCATAAGCATGACCCAACAAGTGAATAAATCCAGTGGCAAGAACTATTCCAGTTCCAAAGGCACGAGCAAGCAACAAAATATTCGGACAATGAGTCAATGTTGACGAAACCTTACGATGAAGAGGAAGACCGATTCCTAAGAGACTAAACACAAAGAGGAGAAAAACTGCACCGATATGAAGAAACAGTGAATACTCTCCCGAACTATTCATAAAGTTCCCCTAAAGTGAAAGTCTTGTTGGGTGGAGGAGTTGTGAATATTTTCCGCATCCAATCGAGACAACTCTTTTCGTGTTCGATTGCACAAAAATATATCGAGTAGAATATATTTACAACGTATATATATAGTATGTCACATATATATATATATATATAAAATGACATGTATACGTATATAATATGAGCTCTCTCTCTCTATCTATCTATATATATAAATTTTATAGAAAGAGAGAAATTACGACATATATATATATATATATATATATAACGAGAGAGAGAGAGAAAGGAATATTCAAAGACAAGCAAAGAATGACAAACTCGAGGCATTGTTATTTTTCCTTATGGGCAACGCAGTTTCCCGACTGGGTTGGTAAGTGAATGTCAGTTTGAACAAGAGACTTTGAAAGTTTGTCTCTAGTACTGTAGTTGGATATTTGTATCCCATGTACTGTACTTTAAAAGCACTGAAGAATGATGACAAAGAAGAAACTAAAAACTGGCTCAGAAACTGGTTCGCTCTTAGTTGCTTCTTTCTCAGTGAAAGACTGGCGGATCCTCTTTTGAAAGTCTTCCCACTTTATTTTGAAGCTAAACTAGCTGTGCTTATTTGGTTGACTGTCCCAAAATTTAGAGCAGCGGAACTGCTTTACAAAGATTACTTCATGCCGCTATTTTTAAGGCACGAAAACTCTATTGATCGCATATTCGGCAACATACAAACAGCCACCCTACAAGCTATACACTTTATAGCTGCGCAAGCATTTAACTATTTGAAACAACAGGGCTTGCAAGAACCAGAAGAACCAGGCCAAGTAAATCAAGAGTCAAAAACTTCGAGAGAAATAACCGACGACTCCGAGTGACGATATTCACTCAAGAAGGGAAAACCTCGAATCAGGTTTATAGGACAGGTTCACTATCACTCTGTTCTGCAGTTTCATATTCATCGTCATCATCAAACATTTCTCCTTGTGCATAGTCATCATCCTCATCCTCATCTTCCAGTTCGGATTCCTTCTCTTCGTCGGAGAAAAAGTCTTCCTTCGTGTTGTTCTCTGTTTGAGACTGCGATTCTTTGATTTCAACCTCCTGAGGAAGGTTTTCTAGTATATTGGTTGAAGACAAAGTTCTTCTTCTCTTTGACCCTTCTCTAGTTGTATTATTGTTCCGTTGACTAGGAAGAAGGAAGTTTGGAAGTACTTTGGTTTTCAACCAAGTTGATTCCTCAAACAGGCGAGGTTTTGAGTTTTCAGTATTGTTGAGTATCAAGTCACTGTAAGTATATATCTGTCGCTTAGACACTTTCCTGGAAATATCATTCACATATAATGGTGAAGTTAGTAAAGCTTTTCTCATACTTCGAAATAGTTGTACAGCATATGCTTCGCTTTGTGGTGAAGTCTCATTTCCTTTTGGTCGAATAGCCTTTGGAAATTTGGTTTCTTCTATGGCTGGAAATAGTTGTTCTTCGGCAAGACTAGTTGAATCTGTATGAACTTTTTGCTGGTCCAGTTCCTGTATTGTGCGCCTTATAGGACTTGCAGTTCTATGAAAATTGCGACGTCGACGTCCTCTATTCATAGCGAAACTTTGTCTCTAGAGTTGATATACGCTGGATTGACTTTCTGGAATACACAAACAATCCAAAAATATACTCTGGTGTGGTCTCTTCAAACTAATCGAGTGGAAAGAATAAAATGTGCTTTTTGCCAAGGAAAGTTCTTTGTTGGAAGAATATCTCAAAGAAAGTTGTTCAACATCGTTTGTTGTTGGCGTCGCAAGGGAAATTGTCGACTTGGTGGAAATGGCGACTAGTGTGAATAATAGCTTTTCGAGTGCTTTTAGTGACGCTCAGTATTTTGAGAGCGGAATGATTCGTTCAGAAGAAATTAGACGTCAGTTAGATAGCTCTAGTTTGAGAGATAAACTAGAAGCAATGAAACGTATAATAGCGCTCATTTCACTGGGAAAGGATGCTTCGTTGTTCTTTCCAGATGTTGTCAAGAACGTGGCAAGTTCTTCCATTGAACTTAAGAAACTGGTTTATCTGTATCTCGAGCACTATGCAGACTCCTATCCTGATTTAGCACTACTTTCTGTCAACGCCTTTCAAAAGGACCTGACAGACTCCAACCAGAGCATAAGAGCGTTGGCACTTCGAGTTTTGTCTTCTATTAGAGTAGAAACCATTCTTCAAGTTGTAGTTTGGGCCATCAAGAAGTGTGTCAGAGATTCTTCTCCTTATGTACGAAGGGCTTCGGCCTTTGCAATGATAAAGGTATGTGAAACCTTAGAAATGTACGGATGGATACTATTATTGAACTATTCAGGCACACGAAATGGATTCCTCTGTAGCAGACGATTTGTTAACCTCCTTTGAAATACTTTTGAATGATCACTCGACGTCTGTAATTGGTGCGGCGTTATTGGCGTGGAGACAGATATTTCCACAGAGATATGAGTTGTTGCATCCACATTTTCGGAAAATATGTAGATTGCTTGTAGATATGGATGAATGGTCTCAAGTAACTTGTCTACAAATACTTATGTTTTATGCAAGAGAACATTTTCCCATGCCTAAGCATTTTCATGTCGAATTGGATCAACTTCGAGAGCGCAGTTCCAATGAGACTTTGCAATCCGAGTCGATAGACAAAGTTTTTTCTTCTAAAGACGAAAAGGAAGACGAAATCGACGAGGACTTGTTGCTTTTATTGAAAGAGTCCGAATATCTTTTTCTGTCCAGGAATTCTGCGGTGGTATTATCTGCAGTTTCGCTCTTCTTTCATTTGGCACCTTATGAAATGTTCCTAGAGAAGACCATAGAACCACTGCTCAGGTTGTTGAGCTTTTCTTCAGATATTCAATTTGTGGTACTCGAGTTCATATTTGTGATTGCTTCTTTGGAACCAAATAGCTTTGTGCCATATATTTCTTGTTTTTTTCTTTCAGAAAGGGATTCCCAACCTATTCGAGAATGGAAACTTCGAATTATGAAAGCCTTGGTTTTAAGAGCTTCCGTTGCATCTTTGGAACCTTGCATATCCAGTTTAATGATGGAGTTGCGATATTATTTGCAAAGAGAGGAAAGTGCTATAGCTCACTCCATCACTGAAATTGTAGGAATTATTGGAGAGCGAAACTCGTCATGGAGTTTTCTTTGTGTTCAAGTATTATCCAAAGTAGCTTCTCATTCTACATCCCATACCGTAGTTTCCAAGGCAATGAGTGTTTTGCGTCATCTTATTCAAATGCAACCAACACAACATGCTGGAATGGTTCAGTATTTATGTTGTCACTTGATGGAAAACAACAATGTAATGGCTTCAACAGCAAAGGCACATATTATTTGGTTGGTAGGTGAATATCACGAATTGCTGCCTTTGAAGATGTCTGTCGAATTATTTCGAATATTTTGTACCCTTTTCGTCAACGAATCGAATCAAGTCAAACTACAGACAATGAATCTTGGAGCCAAGTTGTTGGCCTTCTTTTCCAAGGAAATACAAGATAGAAAAGAAGCTGTCGCAAGGAAAACAGAATATTACGATTTTTGTCGGCTTTTGTTTGCTTATATTGTTAAAGTTGCAAAATATGATTCTGATTATGATGTCCGAGATGAGGCCCGCTTATTCGAAGTTTTGTTATTGAATGAAGATCATCCATCCTTGGCTAAACTGACGATGGATATCTTATCGACGAAAAAGCCGACATCTTCTCTATGGAGACATGAAGAGTCTCTTTTTGTTGCAAAGAAAGAATGGAGAGAACGTGGTCCTGTTTTGGGTTCGTTTACTCACCTATTCGATGGCAAAGTTGAAAGTGATAATAATACGTTTTTGCCAGATTGGTCCAGTGTCACCAAATGTAAGAAACTACGAATGGAAGAAACGTATGATAGTAAGAAACAGTCTCAACGTTCGGAAATTGTCTTGGATAGAAAGTCACTATCGACACAAGGCTTTTATGAAAGTTCTTCATCCAATACAGAAGAATATTCTTCGGAAGAGCAGAGTTCGACTATATCAGAGAGCGAAGAGGAAAGTGAAGAAGAAGATCTGGTCAGTGACTCAAGTAATGAACAACAAAGCAGTTCCAAAGAAGTGGACAACCTCGTGATGGATGTGGAACAGGCTCGTAGTTCGAATGATCCTTTGTCTCGAATCAGTAATGACAATCTTGTGGAAACATTTCAAGACCTCGGCATAGAGGAATTTTCGGAGAAGACGAGCAAGACAAAGAAAGAGTCAAATCAAGTTGATTTGGTTTTTGAGCTTAGTAATAGCACATTTGAACCAGCAGGGAAGGACTCTTTGCCTGTAAAGATGAACAAATGCTGGAAACGTTTGGTGAATGGTTGGAATTGTGGAGGTATTGAAATAGATTATTATGTTTCCAGGCATCCTTCTGTATACGGATTGGACGTTTGTATTGTCTGCTTACGAATGAGAAACACGAATACATATCCGGTCTCGAACATTCAACTAGTACCTAGCAAGGCTAGTGAAGAAAGTGAACAAGAGCAGTTGCCTGAATTGTTATCCTCAGAAGAAGCCTTTTCTCTAAAGGAAAATGAAGTCAAGGAAGTTGCTATTCACGTCAAACTGAAAGGGCGTCCCGATCAGGTTGGTGGTTAACTTTTTAGGATATGATATTTAGTATTGACACGAATAATAATAATGTTCAGTTGTATTTGGATTTAGAATGTAGTTTAGGCAAGTTTCCCGTCTGTTTCCGATTCACAGTTGGAGAAATTCTTCGACCGGAAGTTTTCAATGTCTCAGAGTTTGAGAAAAGAAAGTCTCTGATGAGTGGAATGTTACAAATGGAATCACGCATTTATGTTCCAGAAACAACAAAGAGAAGAAAGGACGATAAAGTTGTGGAAGAATTTCTACATGCGACTATCTTATCTATAGCCAATGTTGCTCCAGTCAACAACAACAGCGCTACTGGAAAGCAGCAAGGAAGAGAAAGCACACTCTATTATAGTGCTCGTATTCGTGGCAATGAGAAGTTGGTATTGATAACTTTGAAACTTTCCTTCCAAGGGGAAGCGGATCATATTTTGTTATTACTTAATAGTGAAGATATTGTCATTGGCTCCAACTTGTTGCACTTTTTGAAGCGCCAAATAGAAGTTGCTATTCATGACTTGTGAAAGTTTCTTATTCTCAGATAACTGCACTACGATCTTTCGTATCGCAACAGGTCGACAAAATCCGAATTTTTATTCAAACAACAACAACAACATAGTTTAAACATGATTGGAAAACATTTCACCATCTTGAATACTCAACTTTGGGACAACATCATCAAACAGACGAAAGATATCTCCTGCAACGTAATCATTGTCTACTACATTTACCAACAAAAAGTGGTCGTGAATATGCTGTAAAATTTGTTGACTTTTGGAGCCTTTCTCATACAATCGACCCCATAACTCTGTCCATATCGAAAATGCTTCTTCTTTCCATACCACAAAGCTATAAGGATCTACAACAGTAGGTTGGATAATTTCTCTGTTCGGAAATACACCCCAAGTTACTGCATTGGCACAGGACGTACTTTTGGCGTTGGTCAACAAATCACTATCTTTCGAACCAACTGCAAATATCGTTATCATAGGATACGACTTGGAGGCTTCTAACAATGCTTCTACAACTTCTCTTTTGGCAAAGAATTCAATATATGCCTTTTGGTAAACATAACCTCCTGGACCTCCCCAACCAAACACCACATCACTAGAAGGAACTCCATTCACTCGTGGTTGAGAATTGATAGTTAGCAATCCATGTTTGTTTAGCCACTTAAGAGGTTCAATAATCACCATCGTTTCCTTTGCCAATCCATCGGACTCACTCCATAAGAGTCGACTTACTTCTCCATTCAGATAACGAAGAAATACATTGCAGACATCCGAAAAATGATTCAACTCTCCATAAGCTTTATGCAGGGCTTCCTTCTCTTCCTTCGAACGAAAACCACCACTTCCTAAAAGATGATGTTCCGTAAGTTCTCCAAAAGCAGGTGAACGATTATCGCCCCATCGACCATTTGGAAACTCATCCCAACCTTCTGTTCTCGATATATATGACTTTGGGCGATTTGACCAAAATATCGGGCGAACATCTTCATGACGCCTTCGATCAAGCGTGACAGGTCTCCATGGTAAGGAACGTATCGACTGATTCTTGGGAATCATGTCTAGACCTTCAATAATAGACATGACAGACTTTTCAAGATTCAAAGTGTAAAAATGGATACCAGGCACAAGACCACTTTGCAGTATCCTTCGACACATATCGATTCCTAATCGGACACCAAACTCCTTCACTGCAGCGTCATCATCCTTGATAGGCTGCAATGCCTTTAGAACTTCATCTGGTACGTGAGTCTTGCAGAATTTTGTCATTCTTTCAAAACCATTATAGTTTTGAATGGGAAGTATACCAGGAATAATAGGAACTTGGATGCCAATATTGCGACAGTCCTTTACAAACTGCAGAAACCTATCTGTATCGTAGAACATTTGAGTGATAATAAAGTTACCTCCTGCATCTACTTTTTCTTTCAAATAATGCAGTTCCTCCTCATAAGTCAAATTGCCTTCAAGTAAGCCAGCAGGGTGACCTTCTGGATATCCAGCGACACAAATACTGAAGTAATCTCCAAAAGTCTTTCGAATATGTCTCACAAGGTCCACTGCGTGTTCGAATCCCCCTTCGATGCTATGCCATTCTTCTCCTTTTGGAGGATCCCCTCTTAAAGCAACAATATTTCTTATGCCTCTTTCTTTGGCAGCATTCAATGCTTCATCCACTTTACCTGCTGGCATGTTTGTACACGTTAGGTGCATGCATACATCCAAACCAAAATAGCGCTGAATGTTTCCGCTAATTTCAAGTGTCAAATCTGACGTAGAGCCGCCAGCACCCCACGTGACGTCAACAAAAAGTGGTTCTACTCTGGCCATGCGGTCAATTCTGTCATAAAGGTTATCCACTCCTGACTATCCAAACCAAACAAAGCGAGGGGTTACAATACATAGTAAAGGGAAAAACAAGGCAGACTCACTGGTGTTTTGGGAGGGAAATATTCAAAAGAGAAGAATACTTTTCCTGTTTCCTGTTTATGTGCTATTTTTTCATGAACTTTTGGAGTATCTCTTAGGTTTATGTCTCCTCGTGATGGCATTGTAGCTTCACAAATAGTTTATGAAAAAGTGCGCCAATCGAATGCGTTGGGCTGTGAAGGCCACGCAAAATCAAATGAAAACACAAAGCGTGGAAGATTTCTTTCCACGTGGTCTCTTGGCAATACTATTTCCACTAGCTACAGGTACAATGTATTGGACTCATCTTTTCCCTAGAGAATATTCAGAGCATTGCTTAAAGACAAGGAAACACGGTACCTTTTGAATGGCTGCATAAAAGAGATATAGAAACGAAGGCAAAGAACCTAATAATATGACAGTCGTTATCTCTTTTCCCCACTGAGGATGTCCCTAGATGGCGTTTACTTATGTAATATAACCTGTTGTATCGCTTACGGAACTCAGTTCAAAAATAGAACCTACAAAGGCAATGGCTAGCACACACGAGAGAGCAAGCAAAATTCCACTTGGTATGTTTAGCGGAGGTTTTGCAGTTGGTTCTTCTTTCTTCATTGCGACAAAAAAAAGCTTTCTTGGACTAGTAGAACGTTGCGGACAGAACCACTGCTTTTTGAGACAACAAGTGAAAGCACGATAGTCGCGAACTGTTAAAACATGAATGCTATTAGAAACTATAAAAAAACTAGGACTGAGCATGACAGTTCGCAATCTCCCAAGTGCACCGCTAATAAGAAATGATTGGTGGAGATACGAGAGCCTTCGTTGGCTTCTTGAATATTTCCTCACAAGTGAAAAAAGCATCTTCAGAAAGCTTTATTAGGCCACAAGGGCAGATGCAGTTGCAGACTCATATTTCCAGTTGGGAGGGAGCTGTTTTGTTCTTTTGTAGTACCTCGAAAGTCGATGTATTCTGCTCTCTATGAGAATCAAACGAAACTTGGAATCTTTGTCTTTTCTATTTCTTTCCAAATGTTTACGCACTGCAACTGCCTTTTTAATCAAAAAGTAAAGATCTTCGGGTATCTCAGGAGCCAATCCATTCGCCTTTAAGATGCGAACTATCTTATTGCCAGTAACTTGTTTCACGAGAGGAACACCTTGAGAGTCACGTAGATGAACGCCAATTTGCGAAGGAACTAGACCTTTTCTAGCCAACTTGCAAATCATATCGACAACTTCGTTCGGTGTCGTTTTTACCCAGGAGGGTGGGTTCCGTTTATAGGGAATTACCGACTGGGCAATTCCCTTACTAAGGTAATCCTTGAATATATTTCAAGTAATCGAACAGAAGAAACTTACCCTTTACTGTGCATACGCCCCATGTTTCAAGTTGCTTCCTGCTCGTTTGGCTGCCTTCGACGCCGACAGCGAAAATTGTTCCCACAAAATGAAATTGCCAACGACGTACGGAAGCGATGGAAAATGTTTATTCCGCAAAAGGAGTAGTACAGTTCACAGCCGAGGATAACTGCTGATGAACCACAAATACTTGACTTTTCTAGTTGTTGTTCCACAAGATATAAAGTATAGGGCTTATAACTCGACTATTTTCGTTGTTGCTATTCTCAAAGAACTTATTGTATGAAAGTTTGGCAGCGAGAAAGTGGATAAGATTTTGCTTTTTTATGTTCGTAAAAAGCCTCTATAGACTTTCCGTCCACGAGTACAGAACTTGTGTGAGCTGCAAACAGCAAACTCTGAGGGCTATCCAACGGGAAATACGCTGTTTTTTGAAGGAGGACGACTAGTTGTTATGGCTAGATAGAGAGTATGAAAATAGTAGAATATTCAAGTTGGTGAAATACGTTGTTCTTCTGTTTATCCTTTCTCTAAAAATGCTGCCTTCAGTAGCAAGTCGTTCATAAACTCTTTTGGGCAACTTAAATGCAAAGGATGGATCGTCGTCAATTCTTCATCAAGAAAACACAACAAACAACACAGGCGACTTCAACACTTGTGGAGGTAACTCAAACCACTATGAAAAAAGAGAGAAAAAAGTCGGATTCTTGAAAGGACTCAGTATTTTAGTGGCGAGTTTGTTGAGAACTTGAACTGAAATACGGACAAAGGTCTTGCAGACAACAAGTTTCACATAGAGGACGTCGGGAGCGACAAACGTTCCTACCGTGGCTTATTATTAGAAAATGCAGAGCAACTCTTAGTTCAGGTGGCACATCGTTGTTCAGCGAACGAAAAGCTTGGTTTCTATCACAGTTAGGATCAATCCAACCAAGTCTTTTACAAACTCGAAAAACGTGCGTATCGACTACTGTTGTGTCAGCAACAATTATTCCAACAGTACGTCATCATACGCACCTGGGAACACTTGTAAACCCAAAGCGAAAGCTTCCACACAGGCGATAGTCTTCAAGCCAATTCCCCTGAAGCGACTCAGGTCATGTTCCACAGTTTCAGCGGATGTACCTCTCAAGTATTCCAAACTCAGCTCTCCTCGTTCCTTTTGTAGCGTTTCCAATAGCTCCTTCAATCTTGCTGCTTTTGTTTTGGCTAAGCCAGCGACTCGAATACAATCTTCCAGTTCTTGAAGAGGGGCTTGAATAACTTGGTTCCAATCTGCATATCTAGTCTTTGAAATATTTGTTTAATACAATACAGTCCTTCCCAGAGTTTGGTACCTTTAGTTGCTCAAAGGCTTTTGTTGAGTTGCGGTCAGTTGTGTTTTGTGACAGCAAAACAGCGATAAGCGTATCCAATACTGTACTTGCACGTTCCGTCACACAAGGTATTGGATAAACTTGTGAAAGAAGTTGATATACCTTTAGAAAATTAGGTCCTTTGTCTTGTGTTTGCATGAAGAGTTTCAGGTTTGTAACAAGTCTGCTACCAGTCGTAGGTTTCGAATCAAACGACTGAGAAATATTTCGTCTACGATGCTGCCAGCCACATGGAAGGACAAAACCTGGCTGACGCATTTTCAGCGGTTCGTAGCCAAATAAGGAAAAGAAAGAGAATTCGAAATTTTCCCCAAACGATCGATGATTGGACAAACGGAATTCCAATGGCACTACGCAACTGCAGCAACTATAAAAGGCACCACAAGTTAATGCGATGAAATGTAGACAAATGCTGAAAATTGTAACAAGTTTTAAGTAATAATGGAACGCCTTTCATGAAAGCATGTTACAGTCAAATAAACCACTGGAGTTTGCATGAGCACATGTGGAGACAAGAATGAGCCAAAGATCGAATTGAGTGCCAATATCCACATTTCTGGAAAAATGGCAAAAGCTGGTCAGATATCCTCTTCGACGCCGAGAGTATCTAGAAATGTAAGTATAAGAGTTAATGAGGAAGACCTCGTTTCTGTACAAGCATCATCTCTATTTCATGGACTTCCTGCAAGGTAAAACCCCACTAATATCTCTAGCCAGAGTTTCTGAGGTGATCATAGCGTCGTCAACTTGGAGAAGCCTCGTAGAACTGGTATTATTTGCACCATAGGACCAAAGAGTCTGCCCAGAATTGGAGAGTTATTAGCAGCAGGCATGAACGTGATGCGTCTAAACTTTTCTCATGGAACGCACGAATATCACGAGAGTTGTATTCGGAAGCTCCGCGAAGAACTGAGGAAGCGTCCGGGAATGCTATGTGCCATAGCTTTAGATACAAAAGGGCCAGAAATAAGAACTGGGCTATTCGTGGACTCAAAGGATGTCCAGATCGAAAAAGGCTCAAAGGTTACTATTACAACCGATGAACAGTTTCGAGACAAAGGAACCGCTTCTAAATTTTTCATCGATTACAAATCTCTTTGTACAACTGTGAAACCGGGAATGTTTATATTTATATCAGATGGAACTCTCAGGCTGAAAGTTCTCGAATGTGGAAGCACCGAAGTTGTGTGTGAAGCAGTTAATAGTGCAGTGATAGGAGATCAAAAGGGAGTTAATCTTCCTGGTGCAAAAGTTGATCTTCCTGCAGTTTCCGAAAAAGACATCGATGATCTTCGTTTTGGAGTGCAGCAGGGCATTGACGTTGTATTTGCTTCGTTTATTAGAGAAGCTGCACAAGTTTTGGAAATTCGAAAAATTCTTACAGCAGCTGGGCCAGAGGGGAAAGATGTAAAAATATTTAGTAAGATTGAGAATCAGCAAGGTATGAAGGGTCAGTTATTTTATGAAACAATAGTAAACAGTTTTGATATAGGACTGGATAACTTTGAAGAAATATTGAAAGTTACCGATGGCGTTATGGTTGCAAGAGGCGATCTTGGTATTGAAATTCCGCCAGCCAAAGTATTTGTAGCTCAGAAGAAGTTGATTCGCCTATGCAATATTTATGCAAAGCCAGTTATTTGTGCTACTCAAATGTTGGAAAGTATGGTAAACAATCCGAGACCTTCACGGGCCGAAGTGTCTGATGTTGGTAATGCGGTGGTCGATGGTGCTGATTGCGTCATGTTAAGTGATGAAACAGCAAAGGGCGACTATCCAATCGAGTCCGTGGAACATATGGATCATATTTGTGTCGAAGCTGAAGGATTTCTTGCATATGAAAAGATCTGGTCAGATATGAGGGCTTCCACCTCACGTCCTATGGACAATGTTGACTCCGTAGCCTGTGCAGCCGTGATGTTATCTTTTGATGAAGAAGTAAAGCTGATTGTTATTGTTTCAGAGAGTGGTAACTTAGCAAGACATGTCAGCAAGTACCACCCTAATGTTCCAGTCGTTGCTTTGACCAGAAGGCCTCGTGTAGCACGTCAGCAGCTTTTGAGCCGTGGTATTTTGTCGTTGCTGGTAGACTCATCGGAATTTTCTTCCGTGAGTAATTTGTTAAGCATCGCCTGTCATGCAGCTATAGAGGTGAACTTTTGTAAACCTGGAGATAAGGCTGTAGCAATACATGATAATGAACTGCATGAATACAGTGAAGAGGCTTCTGTGATGCACGTTTTTACTATTGAATAGTGAATTTGTCATTTGTTCTGGAATATCTTTTGTGCTTGTGCAATATATCAATATTGCGATGTTGTAAACGTGTTGTTTCTTTTTGTACAGAAACTGTTTTCTCGATATCCTATACAGAGAGAGAGCGAGAGAAAAAATGCCAAACTTTTGGCGCGCTCCGTTTCGGTGATAAGGAATGCAACTTACCAACAACTTTGAAAAATTTTGACATTGTTCAATGCAGGCAGTCGATTATAGAAACTATGTCATCAAATCCACAAGGAACCTCTTGGCAGACTTTCTGCAGGCAATGCAAAAAAAGGATACTCAACTAAACCACATGCATGTGAATATGGCGGCGCTTTTATCATTGGTGGCTATTTGGACCAAGGATGTATCCTTATATAGACAGAGTTGTCTTATTCTAAACTCCTTTCTGCAGCAGTTTGCGAGGGAAACTTCCAATATAAATGTATATAAAGAACCGCATAAAGTACCCAATCATAGCTGCCCATTTACAGGATATCCATTGATGATGTGTCTGCGCAACTTACAAAGTACAGAGACCCTGTGGAACCAAGTGGCCATGGAATGGGATCTAAATACACTACAGCAGAGGATTTCAGATGTTGCCTTTGTATTTTGTCGACCGATGCAAAGAGGTGACCACAATCAAGCAATGGCACGTGCGCTTGGAACTGCTCAGGCGTTGTTGACTCTACACTCCATGGACGCACAGCAGCGAAATATTTGGAATACTTACATCGAAGAAACGTGGGAAGAATGGAAAAGCCAAGAAGATACTTGTGAGAACGCACCCTCTTACAATGCAATCTATATGTGGTGCTTGCTCATGATGCTCGATTTGTACCCAAATCAACTGAAATATTTTATGCATAGCAAACGTGCCCGCTTCGTGTTTGAAAGATATAGGGACCAGGTAAGGTTAAAAAGAATGCTAGGAACCCACCTTATTTAACAACAGTTAGATTTCTCCATCATTTTGTACCATTCCAAAATACGGAGATGATGGAGGTCCCGGGGATTTATTCTTTCGATCCGCAGATGCCTGGCCTGCCATATTCGAGAAGGTCGCTTCGATATTTCAAGACGACACATTTCAATGGGCGGCCCTACAGATTTTTCGAGGAGAGAAAGACGGAAAACATCATCCTACTAGACAACCGCAAATGCTATTTATGCTTGCAATGGCTAGCAACTGGAAATCAAGCGTTCCAAAAGTATTGACACCGACAGCGGGGAGTTCGATTCTGCATCGAAGAAGAGATATACCATCTATGCCAGAAAAAGTAAACATTGCGGACAAAATTGTTTTGGCACAAAGCAGATATCCAGGGACGCCATTTGCCATGTTCGAAATATTCTCGCGAGGTCATCATTCACACTTTCATCCAGGGAGCTTGATATGGTATGATAACGGTCAACACGCAATGTTTACGAGTTTGGGATATCACAACGGCTATCAACATCAAGCAAATTCCGTTTTCATCGACAGATACGAGCCCCAGCGTTACTGGTACGACAGTACTAACATCTACGGAGAGTGGCAGTTGTGTTCGATTCCAACAGCACTCTTGAAACCGTTTACTAGTGAAAACCGAAGATTACGTATTATCGAAGGAATAACTTATCGCTTTGAAAACCCAACAAATTCGCCTATCCATTTGCAAATAGCCAATGTTCATTTGGAAGGACCTTTCGAATCCCTTTTCCTAGAGCACTTTGATGATCCTCGTTTTCATATGAGAAATGCTCAAGTAGTACAAACTCGTTCCACTGACAATACGGAATTTCAAACTTTTTTGGATATCTCAGCACTTCCAGGAGTTTCATTTAATAGCACTGACAAAAATACAGCTGTAGCACCT
Organism: Galdieria yellowstonensis; assembly: GCA_026122205.1. Classification (NCBI taxonomy): domain Eukaryota; phylum Rhodophyta; class Bangiophyceae; order Galdieriales; family Galdieriaceae; genus Galdieria; species Galdieria yellowstonensis. The sequence goes on along the minus strand of JANCYU010000001.1, from coordinate 88,600 downwards.
GAACACGTTGTCTTCGATAGTGAGATACTTCCTTATTTGAAGTTTTGGTGGCGAATCGAATGTCCAGGAACTGTTTGTTTAAAACAGTCCAGTTTCATAGTTCGCACCTCTGACGCTCTTTATGATATAACCCCTTTGAACCCCAAATTTTTGCTGCATTTTGATGACCAATCATCTGTGGTGCTTCATAACTCCGAAGGCGACCAACTTGCGCGCTTTCGGTTTTTCCATTATGGTGAAGATGAAATAGAGTTTGGAAGATTTGCAGTGCTTCTGAAGGAAGGTATCTTGCTGGTTATTGATAAGGTCAGCACACCAGATGGTAGCCGAATATTCAGGGACAAAGCTTCGGTTATTTGGCACGTTCTTGGAACTGAGGTTGCGCAAGAACTGACACTTTTCCAACGTGAGAACTCTCAAAACTGTTTCAATAGTATATGGGCAGAACTCTGTGGTTTTCCACACGTAAGCAGTCTCCGTTCGAGAAAAATCGACCCTGATGCCTCTTTACTATTTATAACTCCGCAACAAAACAACCAAACATTCGTTCTTGTTGAACCAGCGTTTTGGGGAGTCACACCCAAAAGTATAGTTATGGGACAACGGCTGGAGACCAGTGATAAGTATTTGACTTTCGTTAGCTTGTTCTACCCGAAGAAGAAGTCGCGTGACAGCGAAAACATAGTTGCTCAAACTATGTGGAATGAACTCTCGTCGTCCAGAATTTGCGTAAGTTTGCAAACTTTTATACTGCCTCTACAGCTCGATATTAGTCTCGACTTTTCTGGAGCTCCAGAGTGGAGAGTGTCAAGGAGCTGAACAAAATTATCACAGGCTTTCTTGTGCATAACTATGATCGCGTCGTTTTTCAAACGAGCGATAGTGACTGGCAAGTCCGTGAAGTTCGTATCTTCATTGCTCTGCAGCGAAAAAGAATGCTTCGAGTTCTACTTTGTATGTATCAACAACTCTTTGATTTGGTTGATGACTAAAGCTTCCTCCTCTGCATTGGTTACTATCTGTCCCTCCTGCGTATACTTCACATTCTGTGTCCTTAAATTATTCACCGCAGTTTCCTGTAGTCGTAACAAAACTCTTTGCAGTTCATCGCAATTGCATGACTGCAGCTTTTTCTCTACTATCTTCACCAATTTCGGAATACTCTTTCCAGGAAAGACGAGGAAAACATCGAAATATTTAGCCAACAAAATTCTTAGGCACTTGGAAAGCACATCTGGTGCTTCCGCTGTTTCTTCTAGCGCAGTCTTCATTCTTTGAAGTTCTTCTTGCTGAAAACGTTCAACCTCCTCCGAGGACAAACTTTGCACTATGGGAATTTCTGAATTCTTAAATTTTTCACAGTATTCTTGTAAAAAATTAACCACACGAAATGATTCTAACTTGCTGCTCTCACTTCGACAAAGCGCTTGCAACTGTTTCACACATTCTTGCATATACGGAGGAAGTTTCTCTACCACACTTTTCCATTCCTTTGACGGAATACTTTCTCCATCGCTTTTCAGACCCAAATTAAAACTCAGATATATTACAACAGTCTCTATTACTTGGTTACCCAAAGTACGACAAATATAACTATCAATCTGCTCCAAGGCATCTCTTTCATCTTCTCCAACCAGCTGAACTGCAAACCTTTTAAGATTCATAGAATAGAAATGAAGTTGTTGTAAGAGCTTCCACAATTCTAAGCGAATTTTTTCATCTTTCTCCTTGGCTTCCAACATGAGTTGTTCCCTGGCCTTTCGAATAACATCTCTTTGAATTTCCTCTATAGATTTAGAAAAGATATCTTCCACCAAAATTTGCAACAAGTCTTCCTCACTACAATTGCCTAAAGCATCGTACCCCAACATCTCTTCTAGTTCAGGTTGTTGCCGAATCGTATCGAAAAATTGCTCTTGAGAAAAAGTCGGCTTGAAATCCAGTTGCGTTTCACTCAAGGCCGCGTTTTCCTCCTTTCCTTTCCCCTTTTTCTTTTTCTTACTTTTGGGTACCTGTGCTTCCGAATTCGACTGGTGAAACTCTCCAGAACCTAATAAATGCTCCTTCTTCAAGGCTCTCTGAGCCTCTTTCATACCCAAATCATAGAACAAGTTGTAAAACTTTCTTATCAATTCGGTACTAAATATCCATCTCCACCGAATGACTAGTCCCGAACCACCTTCATTGGAATCTTTCCATACAAGTATTATTTTCAACTGAGCCCAGTTCAATCAACCTACCTTTTTTTAGCAAATCTAGTTGCTCCAAAGGTTCCGTAGCGCAACAATTTTTCAACTCCACAGTTTGCGAAAACAAAATGCGACGATCACTTTCCTTCCAATGCGCAGGTAGTAACATATTCCAATCTAACCAATGGCCGTTTCGAATTGCATCCATAGAAGAAGATTCTACAAAGGAAAGCAATCCAGGATGAACCGCACAACTGGAAAGCAAGATACTCGATGGAAGATGTTCTTGGCAATACTTTTGCGGTTCGAGAACATACAAATCCTTCAGAAAACGATAGTCGATATATCGATTGCGCAAATAATATTCCTCAAATACGTGCAACCGTTTCTCTTCAAATAAACGAGGAATGAACAATCCTCCACTTATGTACAACACTCCTTCCAACTTTCCTTGCCGACACCAGTACTCGATCTTCTCCTTGATCCAATCCATATCTGAATGTATTCTCTTTGCCAAATGACGTAAAGAAACTGGAAAGCAGGCACCCTTTAACGTTCCAAACACCAATGCTTCCAACTGTCGAACATATCCCGTATTATAAATGTTGTTGCCTTCTATCTTACAATGAATTACAGTATGCAAGTACTTTTGTATAATATCTTTCAATAAATCAATTCTCAACTCCAATCTTGAAGACAACTCTGCAATAGTTGTAAAGTTGATGGTTTGCAACAGTTCTTCTACTTCTTGTGCGACACTTTCAAAGTATTGCTGACTGTAAAGAACTCCTTGTTCCAGTCGAAGTTTATCGTTGTATTCTTTTATCAGTTTCTCAGTCTAAGATAATTGAGTGACTCAATAAACTAATGTAAGGATAACCTTCTTACGGCGCTTTCCACACAAGGAAGGTCAACACCTAACAAGGAGACAAGGTCGACGAGGTTGATTCTTCCACCATGTCTCTCAAGCTCCTCAAGGATTTCCGACTGTAATCTCTCAAAGGTTACATATTCTCTTCCATCCTGTGTATATATGACGTTCACAAGTCCTCTTTCCACCAGTTTCGAGACCTGTTGGTCAAAAATAAACGAATCAACAAAGGAACAACAAATACAAGAAGGAGAGAAACACATACTAACTCTATGCAGTTGCGTTCTGAAAGTGACTTGTTTGCTTTTCCGAGTTGCACTTGTTGAAGTTGTTTTCGCAAAGCTTCGATGGAGTTGCTGCTCGTTGCCATTATTTCTTTGGTCTTACCGAATTTCAATTTTTATTCTTCTTTCGAACTTTCCTTCTTTGAATATATTCTTCTCTCATTGTATTTAGTAAATTGTGATACTCACTACTAGACATTCTGTATGACAACCAATATTCAATATCCTGCAACACAAGTTGAATGCCTTCCTCCTGACTTGTTGTAACCTGAGCAGCCTTCCTCTTCCGATCCACCGCTTCCCCAAAGTCTTTCCAACCACGAAGCAACATCTTAAGAATAGGCCTTGCATATGATTCTTGACTGCTTACATTCACAGCCCACAGCGAATCATTCAACTTTAACCTATCCCTTACCAATTCTGCTGCTACTTGACGTCTCAAAGTTCCACATGTATCGGTAGGGGAGCAGGGACTTGACGCAATTTTGGTTAATTTTTGCAAACAATCGAAACTAGTAGCTTCTATTGTGGACTGCGAAACATTCTCCTTCTTATTGTTGTTGTAACAACGATATTTCTCAATCCAATCCAAAAGTCGACGGATATTCTCCGATATACATCTTCCACTATCCTCCGTCAGAGGGTCCCAACTCAAGTGATCCACACAACAATTCAACAATGTATTTTCGGTATCTGATAAAATCAAATGTCGTACTTTTCTTTCCATTGCAACATTCCGTGTCTCCAGCGACGACAGAAAGCTGTTGATCAAACTATCCAACTTTCGACGAGCTGACAACAATCTGATTGTTCCAAACAAATCGTACTTTCGCATGCACTCGTATATATCTAAAAACCAATCTTGAACAAGAGTGTCGGAATGGCGTTGCTTCCACATTCGTTCAAAGAACGATAGCAACGTCTCAAAGGCAAAGTGGACATCCGACGATTCCCAACTGGAGAATGGAAGACTCAACGACTGCAAACACTTGGCACTTGCTTTCAGTAACAGCGCCAATTCTGCCTTTCTCATATCGGAAATATCACAAAGACATTCGACAACTCCAACCGCAACCAACTGCAATTCCTGCTTGTTTTCCTTGGATGACCATTCTTCCACCATTTGCAAAGTATCCAATCTTCGTTGTTCATCCATACAAGAAAATATTTGTGTTAATAAATTCGAAAAAGCCTCTCTACACTCCAAGTCTTCCTCATTTGCCTTTTGAGCACTTGCTGCAATAAAAAGAGATATTTCCTTTTCCTTCCAAATGGAAGACGTGGCAGAAGCTTGTAACCAATTGGACAGTATCGTTGCAGCTGCTTGTCTTCCAAAGGAATAAGGATACTGTAGATTGCTCGTAAAATACTGCACATATTCATGGAAAGTGCTTTCGGGAATTGGATAATGAAGAATAAAATCGATCCATACAGTTACAATATTTTCCACAACTCTCTTATCTGAGCTTTGTATTGCCACTTGGGAAAGAGCGTTCATCAATGAAAACATTTCAGGAGCACGAAAACCAAGACGACATGTCACTAATCCTCGAATCAACTTTAACAGCGATAACATCCAATCTCCTGAAACATAAGAAAATAATTGTTGTACGATTCTCATCAAAGGAAGGATGTAGTCTTGTTCCCAAGATTTGTCGTGGTGACTATAGTTTTCAGGTATTCTGGAAATAATAATTGTCAAGGTTTGAATAGCAGCATGTATCAAAGCACTATTACTCCAAGAGTCTGAACTACTCAATCTAGTAGCATTCGATAAAAGACTTAAAGAGTACTGAAAGATGTTGCTCCAATGAGATGGAGTTCGAGGAAGAGCAGTTACTTTCCATAGTAGTTGAACTATTTTTAGGCTATAACTGCAAAGAAATTCATTTTTTGTCCCAAATAGCTGCGTCACGAGAGGAAAGAACGCTTTCAATACATTTTCATATTCGGTAGAGTCAAACTTATTTAACAACTTCAAAAGACGATGAAGCAACTGCAACGAAAATTCTAAAACAACGAGGGCCGATTCCTCCAAAAACTTTCCTTCCGCTGGTTGTCTTTCCTTCATTAAGGAATAGACAAACCAAAGTGCTTCATTGATATCCAAATACTCCACGCAAGTCAAGCTTTTTACCAAGGAAGGAAACAACTTTTGCACAATGTGTTTCTTTTTCGAAGGATTCTTCACCCGATTTGGTTCACAGCAGGTCGTCAACATGTGTCTCCACAATTCCCATTTCTCTTCTCCCTGTGCAATCTTTGCAAGCACAGGAAAAGCTTCATAAATATAAGAAGAGGAAACTTCTTTACACTCTTGATAAGGAATCCTATTTTCTTGGTCATCCACGAGACTGCAAATTTCCTCATGAAAGATATTCATCCATTCTTTGATCAACTCGGCATCTTGCAAGGTCATATTGTTCTCCGCCAAACATTTTGCATAACAAAAAATGGAATAACGAAATACATAAACTCGAAATCCATCCTGACAAGAAGCTCTGGTTGCATCTAGTTACATAATGACAAATATTAGCTGCTACAATTATCAAAGATAGCGTTCTTACCAGAAATACGGCGTACATAGGAGGTTCCCCAATACTTTAATAGTGTACAAAAACAATTTCTTGCCAAGTTCCTCTGTCCCTGAGACTTGGAACGAAGCTGACTGGTCAAATACCGAAGAAGAATCTCGTTTACATACTTTTCTCGCTTGGGTTCTGCCACGTTGTGCAAACAACGAATGAGGAGATCTGCAAAATGCGGTGTAATACTGCTGTATTTCTTCTCTCCGACAGAGACAACAACAGAAGAGTAGCTAAGCTGCGTCAAGATTCGAGCGACGAAAGGAATCACCCTTTCTTCCATATATGTTCGACAAGGATGGCAAGCAACTGTTTCTCTACTAGAATCTCTCATTTCTTCGTCACTCGTATCCATCCACTTGGGTAAGAATGCAATGAATATCTCACCAACTTTTATCCAAATGTTCCATTCTTTCTTACTGGTTGGATATGTGGAATTCTTCATCTGCGTCCATTTCCTAAAGATTCTTTCCAAATATCGTTTGTAATCTTTCCAAGCTATTTTATGAACACTCTTGTCAACCAACGTTCTCAATACTTGATACCAACGTTCCACTACTCCATCCATATTCGCAGAGGTAACTGAATCCAAACATCTTTCCAAAGCCCACGAAATAACAAATTTCAATAAAAGGTCTGTAAAGCGCGAATTCACATCGACTTTGCGGCTCACTTGAATACAAGCACGACATCGTCGATGTTGTTGTAAATGGACCATATTCGCAAACCAACTCAATGAACTATCAGACAACATTGGAAAGAAACATTCCAAACTAGGAATTGAGATACTCGTCACGCCATCGTTTGACTGACTGCTGCACATAGAATGCCAAGTATAGACCCAAGAACCAAGTGCCGTCATCAACTGATGTTGTACACCAAAAGAAGAATTCGACAATAGCAACCGACTACATGTATCTACCAAATGTTGTATGACATCTTCACAATAAGGAGGAACACGACTTTGACGGACACTGCTTGTCCCATTCTCTAATTGTGCTAGAAGACATTTTCCCACCACTCTTAAACCTCGTCCACTCCAATTGCGTATACTGAGATCATCTACTAGAATCATATTTCTAAAACATACCCAACTACATAACAGTAAAGTTATACAACTAGGAGGAGGACAAATGTCACTATCAAGCTTTTTATCATCGCTTCTTGTCTCTATCAGCGACTCTAACTTGGAAATGATCAACTCCAAAGCCTGCGCTCTCCTTTCATCCTCTGTAGATATTAACATATCAGGCAAATGTTGCAAAACCATGTTCAACCAGCTATCGGATAAGCCCTTTGCAAGACAGTTGCTCAACTCCAACAACATCTTGTCCATCTTGTCGAGTACATTTTGGTCTTGTACGTTGTTCTTTACTTGGAAAAGAACAAACGGCAATGTCGAGTAAATATGATGTGAAAGCCACCGCTGTCCGTCCATCCTCGCTCTTTCGATATATAAAACCAACAATGCCTTGCTCTTCTCTCCTAATGACGACGCAAGCTTCCAATAATACCCGTTTCCAACAATTTCCAGTAACAAGCTGAACAACTTTAAAAAGGTGCTTTGCAGTTGTTGTTCATCTATTTCTGCAGTTATTCTTTCATGAGTATCATACTGAAGAATCATTTCCAACATAGAATCTAACAATGATATCTTTTTAATCCACTGTCGTTGTTGTTTCTTAGGTTTCGTCGATGTATTCCAAATTCGCATAATATTGTTGGCCAAAGTTATCCAGATCTCGTTTCGAACGGAATTTTCTTGCAACCAACCAAACGAAATGTTTCCTTTTTCAGCAACATTCCATAAATGTTTCCAAATAGACATGCAATAAAGTAAAGTTTCCTCATTTTGATGAGCATACTGAATAAACCTGACAAGCATGTTCACAAGAGCCCGAGAAAGTTGCTCATTTTGTAGAATCCTACGAGTCAAAGTTTCGTCACAAGTAATCTTATCTAGGGTTACTATCCATGCGGGTGTTTGGCCATCACTTGGCTGATATCTTTCAAACATACAATTTGTCAGCCATTCAAAGATAGTGGAGGTCATCAACTCAGAAAGAGGAAGAGATGATTCAATAATACAAGATAAAAGATGAAGACTAACAGATCGAAGACGTTGTCTATCTTCCTTACTGTTTGCATCTCCATCTTCTTGCAGACAACCAATGCACCATTTTAGCAAAATTTCTCTATTATGTAACGTAAAATGATCGAGCGGAATTGCCTTTTGTATTTTTTCCCATCGACGATTGAAACTCAGCTTTGTATTCCAAGGAATATCTTTCATATGTTCCAGTATATCCTCTATTTGACCCAGAGAACAACAATCCAATAAAGGCTGCCATAAAACATTCCAAACGAGACAGATATCGTCAACTTTTCGGAAGCGCGAAAGCAATGTAAGAACACTTGTTTCCAGTCTATCTCTTTCCGCATTAACATTCAACTTTCCGTCTATCAATATGTGCAACACCAACTTTTTCATATCCAACAAATGAGATTTCGGAATAGATAAAGAGCTTTCCGATGTCTTTGGGATGTTTGTATCCGAATCAAATAGCGCTGAATAAAAGTGAGTATAAACATCGTTCAGCTGTTTGCTATCTTGTAAACGATTCAACCAAGTCTCGTAGGATGAAAGATATGACTGCATACAACGAACAAGACAAGACAGAGCCAACTGTGGAATGTTTCCTTTACCAGCTCCAATCAGCGAGACAAGTCGAGTTTCAATGGCAACGAAGTTTTCTTTCTTCCATTCTCTTCCTTCAGAACATTGTTGTTGTTGTTGTTGTTCATAGTAACGTAAAAAAAGGGACAAGTAACGTTCCAATAACTGCACACTAGAAGTATCCATCCGGGCATTCTTCGGATGGATAGAAAGGATAAAATACGACCGCAACAAATAGAAAGCAATAAGACTGCTTTCAGGAAGCGTCGTTTCCACCAACTTTAACAAATGAATGTGACAAGAACTAAAATTCATTCTTTCATCCAAACAATCTTTGTCTTCCTGTTTGAATAACTCTGGTGCTTTACAATTGGACAAATTTTCATAATAGAATAAAAACGACTGGAAGTACTTTTGATTCTTCGACTGCATCCAATGCAACAGAAAGGATTGCTCGTTGGGTTGTTGCGTACAAACGACTAGAGAAGAATCCTCATTCTTCTCCAAAGACTGTAGCTGTCCTTCACTGGACCATGACAACTGCCTCGAAAATATTTGTTTCACCGCGGTGAGCGCTGTATTAGGACACAGCGCACATAAACGTTTCCAAATTTCATACACGTTGGATTGTACGGGAGATAATTCATATTGTAACCAAACCAAAGTTTCCAAACATAATATATACATCACAGGACAATTTTCGTCGACACGCAAGTCCTTCGAACGCAACAAGTCGATAATACGCTGAGTCTTCAAGAGTGATTCTGAAACATGTGTGGCAATTTTGGGTACCTCTTCAACCGCCAAAATCAACTCCAAAACTCGATAATTCTTCCACTCTATCAATCTTCCAACAGTTGATAACAATTTCAATATCGCCTGTCGTTTCTTCACACAAGGAAAATATATATACTTGAATAGATTGTGAAAAACATCTAAAGATGCGTCCATCGACCGTTTGTATAATATTCCTTGTGATTCTATGGAGATACAAACTGCACGTAAAATTTCTGTGTCTACGATATCCTCCAAGAAAACCAACTCCTGAAGCCATTGGTGAAATAAACTGCTCAAAGGACATCCAGCAATCAACATTTTGGCACATACTCGCGCTACAAGCCATCTAGAAGATAAGTCTAACCGCCCATTCCACTTCCTTTCCAGGAATGATTCCCATTCTCTCAATATTATCTCATCTTTTACAACACAACAAATGTCAAGTAGCGACATAAATAACTTGGAATCATTCGCCATATGATCGGAAAGACGGAATATTGCAGCTGTAAAAAGTTGCCTTATGGTTTCTATGCCAGTGTCAAGCTCTTCATGTGGATAACATTTCCAAAGTGTTAATGCAACTTGCCAATGAAATACATTTTCCGGATCTGCTTTAAACTGTTCCCAATATGAACTATCTTTAGACAGCATCTTCTTCACAAGTGTCGGCTGATTTTGCGAAGATATGATAATCATTCTCTCCAAGAAGAGAGGAAAATATGCAGAACAAACATACTTCTCCATCACATGGCTCCAAAACTGACTCAAGCGAGTAGCGTCTTTCACCAAAAGCGAGAGAAAATTTTCAAAACAATAGAAGAGACAACAGAAAGAAAATATATCGCCGCACAATTCCACTCCTCGTTCCGTCCAATCCACTATTAGAAACTGAAAGACATTCCAAATACTGTCCATAGAAATTGTATGATTACGATCAGTCTCACAGCAGAAACCTAATATCAGTAAGATACAGTCCAAGTTATCAGCCGATAAACGTTCTCCCTTGGAATGTACGCTACTTTGCAATACATCGACCAAGTCACTCCACATCCATCGAGAACCTGACTCAGGGATTTCTCTTAAGATTTTTACAAACAACTGTTGCAAAACAGCATATCCTGAAAACGGTTCGTTTCCTACCAACGAAATTTCTACAAAGGTCTTCAGGACTAGATCGGACTTGGAAGAGAGTTGCTTTCCTATCGGTGAAAATAACATTTGCATTATACATTCACAAACTCCGTCGACTCGGCACTGGAACATTTCTTGACTTTTCATATTCACGTATTGAGTAGGAAAGGCTACTTCTTGAAGCAATCGAGTTGCAATATTACTTGTTAAAAAGTCTTGTTCCGCTCCTTTTCTAAGAACGTAGCCAAAGGAACGAGCTGCTAATGCTCTTATTTGTTTCGTCTTGTGTATAGTTAGTGGCTTCCAAAGATCCCAAGTTTTCGAAAAATGCTTCAATAATGGCTCCCACAATAACTTCCCTAAGCTATTCAAAGTTGATAATATACAAGACAATATTTCTTCGTTTCCAAAATCCATGAAATTCATTAAAGTTTTCCAAGTTACAGGAATATACTCGACAAAGCGGTGTCTTATATCTCTAACAAGTGCAAGGAGACAACCGCAAAGGCTCTGGAAAGCAATTGTTTTCGGTCTCTTACGAAGTCTGTTCAATAACAGTTTGAGAATGCGTCGACGTTTTTCTAACAGTAACGACAAAGAATATCCATAGAGGTTTGTCTTTTGTCGGAAGCTAACGAAATCGGCAGATACATCCAATTCCGACCAATACTCCAAAGCTTCCCTGAAGAATGTAAAGTTTGGTTTCTTTAACTTTTCTTGACGTATACTAAAGAGGGTAAATGCCAATGGCTGAGCATGCTTCACGCACTTACGGTTCTGTCCACTGCCTAAATTCTCCAATTTCAACCAGTTTCAACCTATCCTTTTTCTTCAGAAACTAAAAGATTTTCCCACATTAGTTTCTATACCACACAAGGAATACTCATCTACCAACCTTGTACTTCTTTTTGCCTCTGTTGTGCAATACGTTGAGCGCCTTCGTCGACATTTTTTTCTGCCAACGACCGCCAAATCCGAAAATCTTCGTGCCCGACGACCATTCCTACATTTCCTATGCAATCGTTATTTATTCTATATGCAACAATCTCAAATAAGACAATCCATCTTTACAAAAATATCTTCATGTTTCTAAAATTAGTAACTCTACAGTTTACCATATTTCGCAAATCGAAGACCACAAGCATTACACAACTCAGTTTTGCCACTTGGGCCTCTTCGCATCATAGGAGTTTCATGTTTTGACTTTCCACAATGAACACAATTCTCCAAGCAATCCTTATTCTTCCCTGAAACACCGGAAGAGCGTCTTCTGACCTTGTCTCTGTTTGAATGGGAAACTTCACTAGGAGAATACGAACTCTCTTCAGATTCCGCATAACTACTATCTTCTTCTACTAGCATATCCGACGAGACACCCAAATCTACAGTGTCTTCGGCTTGTTCATTATCCGATATTTCAGGTTCTGCGGGTATGGTATTCCATTCTGCTTCCGCCTCCAACACAGGTTTTCTTCTCTTCAAAAGATATGTGGCAAACACTTCTGGAACCAAGCCACGAACATAATCCTCATCTTCTAAAGTTATCTTTTCACCGGTAGTTGGATGTAAATGTCTCCACTCTACTGCTAAGCGAGTACCTTGTGAGCTCTTTCTTATTTCACCCAATATGGATACTATAGGTGTAAGTAACATGGTATCTTCTTCTTTGGCATCTTGTGGAAATTCGGGAAATCCTTCAGGTTCAGTTTGTAGCAAACTTTCTAGTTTAGATAAAGTCTCTGGAGGAACGTTGGAAAGCAATGCCGCATTTCGATCCATTTTTGGTTGCCAGAGGGAAAATGAATTTTCAGGTGTTGGAGGTGCGTATTCCCAAGAGTTGGGAACAGAACAGCACTTGGAGACATAAACGTTGTAATAGAAGCAACACATATAGGAATCGCTCTTTTATTCATAATATGTCAGGGCTTGTTTGTCACAGAGCACTTATATTAATAGATCACGGCAGTAAAGTTCCAGAGGCAAACGACCAAATTGCCAAAGTTGCTTCTCTAGTTGCAAAGCGGCTTCCAAATACTTTTGTTACTTTTGCTCATATGGAATTAGCGAAACCTGATTTGATGGAGGCTTTCACTCTATGCGTTGAAAATAATGCTAGGAACATCACTGTTTGTCCGTTTTTCTTGTTTCCTGGAAAACATTGCACTGTAGATATACCGCAGATGGCTCAGAACTGTGCTAGTAAGTTTAGTAGAGTTACTTGTAATGTTGTGGAGCCGTTGGGTGTTCATGAGAAGTTGGTAGATATTGTGTTGGAAAGAGCGGGTTTTCCTATCGAATAAATGTCCTTTGGCATCGTTTCCATCAATTCTTGTGTGCTTGGTATATTATATTTTGGGTGTGTATAACTTTGTAAGCGAAATATGGCAGAGTCTCTTGTTTCTGCACAACGAACGAAACGTCTTAGACGAAACTTGATTCTTATTCCTATTGCGAGAGCTTTAAATATGGCACTGTTAGGTCAGGCGGTGTTGAACGTTTTCTGGTCACAAGATATTGGCCTCAACGTTCAGAAGATATTTACTCTTCAAGTAGTCAACTCTGTCTCGGTAGTCGTTTTGGAACTTCCTTCTGGAATAACTTCGGATACTTTGGGAAGAAAGAAAACCTTAATCATTGCTTGTATTCTAAAAATTGCTGCTTTTGTGGTTTATGCTAGTGCGCGCTCTTTTACCAGTTGTTGTATTGCGGAGTTTTTGCTTGCTGCAGGAACCGCTGCTTGGTCTGGTACGGATACTGCCATCTTATATGAAACTGCTGTGGAACTTGGCAGCTCAGCGGAAGCTTTAGACAGAGAATCTTCCAACGTATTTGTTTCCCAAACAGTAGAAGGTTCGTGTGCTATTCTTGGCGGGTTTTTGGCAACTTGGGGCAATGTGCGTTTGGCTATTTCTGCAACTACACTTCCCTTTGTTATGGCTTGTCTCGTTACTTTTGGTTTACTGGAGCCAAGTTGGAAGAAGAATTCTTCCTTTCCACGCACTTATGAGGAAGCAAGTGATGATACTTGTGTTGAACCTAGTTATGCATTGAAAGAATACGTGAATGAAGAGCCAGTATTACATAGTAGTAGTAGCAGTAGTAATATGGAGTCTCCGGAAAGAGAAGATTCACTTGCTAGTCAAGAAATGCCAAACTCTTTGAATACTGCCTTATCTGGACGTGGTTATCCGAATGGTTGTTTTCAGTTGTTTCATAATCAATGGAATCTTGTTATTGGTGTATTGCAAATGTCTCAAGTTTGTGAAGCTATTTCTTCTTCTATATTTGTCTCATGTGCCACTTATACAGCTGTTTGGTTTTATCAGTTGCTTTTTGAACGAGCGAATATGTCATTGGACAAGTACGGTCCATCTTGGGCAGTTTTAAACTTTGCAGTAGCGTTGGGTGCCTTTCTGTCTCCGATATTATATCGAAGACTGGGTTTATTTTTGGCTCAGTCGTTGTTAGGTGTGTGGTTGATGTTTTGTTTTACAGTGCTTGGATTGTGGATATCTCCTTGGGTTGTACTAGTTGGGTGTTTATTAAATATTGTTCGTGGCATCAATCAGCCAATGTTTATCACTCATTTGAATCATCTTCTTCCGAGTAGTTGTCGTGCAACTATGGGATCTGTTTATTCTTTGGGTACCAGGTTGGTATTTTCTGGAGGTGCTCTTATTCTTGGATTTGTTTCTCGGGTATACAATCTCACTGTTGCTTGTATTATTTGTGGCGTATTTTATGGAGGTTGTGCGATGATTTTTGGTCTTGTATTTCATCGGATGCATAAACGATGGAGTCGTCTGGTTTCCATGGATATGGATGAAGCCACGATGTAAATAGGAGAAAGTATAAAACAATAATATCAGGACGTGAGGATATCGATAAAATAATATTTGGCAATACACAAGACAAACTATTTCGAGTGCCATTGTGTGGTGTGGTGCGGTGGATTGCGGGAAAAGGTGCCTTGTGACGTTGGTAGATAGATGAATGACTTGACCAAGTGGTCGTTATCTCAAGACACCAACTTGCAAAGTCCTTGGATAGAAGGAATACCAGGCTGTGGAATTCCTGGAGCTGCGAGTCTTGTAGAACATATTGACCGACAAATACTTGTACTCCAACGAGATGGCCGCTATATCGTCGGCTATCTTCGTTCCTATGATCAATATGCCAATTTGGTGTTGGAGAATACTTTTGAGCGGTTTATATTGGACGATACTTATTGTGATGAACCTTTGGGAATATTTATTATTCGTGGAGAAAACGTTGCTTTACTAGGCGAGGTAGGTGGGTAGAGAGAGAGAGAGAGAGAGGTTACCAAGTGACCATCGCATTCTCTCCATATCTTCCACGATATATATATATATTTATGGAGAATAGGTGGATGAAGAAAAAGAAAATCAATGGTTGTCTCAATTACGTACCGCTTCGTTGGAAGAAACCAAAAGAATTGTTCGAGAAAAACGACAAGCAACAAAAGCACATTTACACGACCAACCAGAAAGAGTGGAATGGACTTTTTATGACGACGCTTTTTTCTAGAAAACTTTATAAAACTCAATCCTTTCTATTTTTCTTCTTTTTGTGGTCGTTGTTTTGAAAGTGGACTTGTAACTGTTGTACATCTTCCCATCCTACCGGTCTATTATTATCATTATTATCATCATCATGTGTTTCTTGAGCAGCTGTAGTGTTGTTGGATTCCGCCAAAGGCACATTGGACATAGGATTCGTTACCACATTCTTCTGATATTCTTCGATAGGAATACCAGGACAACGTTCATCGCACAATATTTTTGTCGGCAAGGATAACAAGATGGAATCATATACATGAGAATATAATGAGACTTGTTCCATATCCAAAGTAAAAGGTTCCCACACTTCGATATCCAAGTCTTCAAACCCTACCACGGAGGACGCCAAACGACGGATGTCTTCCTCTTCTTCCTTATCTTCCCATTCCTGCAGAGCATTTGGTTTAGAAGCAAGCAACAGTTGGAAATAACCGTCCACTGCCAAACTAAACTTGTTCAAACAGCGGTCACACGGACACTCCAAACGAGTATGGACTTTACTCTTTATCAGATAATCGCTCGTACCACACTTTTGAACTACCAAGGAAACACTCACTACTTCCGCAGGATTTCCATATTCCACGAGTCCTACTTCTTCTAGATTGGAACGATAGGATAGTTCAAGGACACGTTTACATCGGTTCAGCTGCTGACGAGTAAGGAATAGTTTATCCACAACCGCTGCTTTCTGTGGCATATTCGAGTTGGAACAACAGTGCAACCAACAAGGATTCCATCTAGGCTTGTATTTCCTCTGAAAAGATATTGCTTTTCCTCTCGTGTGAGGATACAAGTAATAAGGGTTCGCCAGTCGAGGCAAGAACGCCGCAACAACAAAGGTCATCCTCCTTCTTCAAGAATGGCCACGGAATTTGGACATTTATTATTTCGTTATGCGACGTTTCGAGCTATATAAAACAACAAATAGGCTTGACAACTCTGTGCAACATTATCCTTTGTCCAAAGCGACTCTTCTACAACTTCATCGTCACATTTAAACCAACTACTATTCTGTTCCCTTATCCATGTAATATAATGTCCATGATCTATCTTTCCAATATGATTCACCACTGCATACAAATCATACAACATATTCTCCTTGGATACGCGTTGCTGCTCTTCATCATCATCTTGTGGTGGCTTCTTCGTTGCTATTCCGTCTTCAAGTGTCTCCTCCACAACTCGAGTTTCTTCCAGTATTTGGGAGGATATATAAGGTGACATATCCAAACCATGAATAGGAAAACCTATCTCCGACTCCACCTTGGAAGAAACACCTTTTCCATCCAAGCCATGTTGAAACCGTTTGAGATGAAAACAAAGTACTTGTGGCAACTTGTGAAAAGCAACTCTCTTATAAAATGAAGTGTGTTGTTGACAATATTCACAATATCGACTAGTGCCATTATCCAACTCTTCGGGACTGGTAAACCAAGTGAGACATTCTTGTAAAGTTCTCGTACCATCGCTGTCTTCACTGGAATTCAAATCCAACGAAATATCAAAATAGTCTTCCAATGTTGCCGAATAACGTTTACAACTTGCACAATACACATGAGACTCGAGAACTCCAGAAAATAAGTCATCCAACCATCCTCCTCTTTCTTCTTTTTCTTCTTCCTTATTTGGCTGCTTGGATAGCATATCCCTCGAGTAAGGAGTTGGTTCTTCCTTGTTCATTCCTGTCATCATATGTTGACGAAGAACATTGACAAAGGTAATAAAAAATTCATGTGCATCATGTTGTGCATAACTGGCCAAAGAATCACAATGTCGCCAAATAATTTCTAAAATATATTGAGGAGATAACGGTTCTCGTTCCGACAAGTCTCTTTCCAAGCTTTCGTGATAACCTTTGATCAATAAGTCATCCAAGGCACATGCCGCACATTGTTGAATATTTCTTGGACAATCTAAAGCAATTGTATAGAGACAGAGAGAGAGAAAGTGGATATTAGCACATCATTCCATCGAAGAGAGCAACTTTCACACTTACGACAACGATGAGTATCGGATAAAAAATAGCGCTTCAAAGGCACAGTATGCAACATAACTTGTAATATCGCATTCATATAACAAGAGTTTCCAAGATTCAACAAACCACACAATCCAGGATAAGGAAATACTTTAGACTCTTCACTATCTACAGACACAGAATATGCTTTTATCCATTCCAATTCTTGTGGAGAAGGAATCCATTCCAGATTTCTTTTCATACTAGGAGGCAAGGAAGATAGTTGGAAACCTCCAGTTCTCTCCTCCCCTTGTGCCATCCGCATCGACCAATCCAACTTGGAAATAATATAGGAAGATAAATGATCCGCTAAATATGCTTTGCAACGACAACAATATATTTTCATAAAGCTCATATCGAAATATACGCTATGACTTGAAAACTTGTAGTGTTCCGACACGTGGCTTTCTTCTCTACACACAAGATAGACACAAGATAGACATAAAAATCCATCCGTAAAACAAATATGCGGATTTTGTATATTACAACAATACAACACAACTGGTTGTTGTACCGAATTCCATTGGCAAGTTATCAGCGCAATTATGGTCTGTATAGCCCAGCGTATCTCTTTGGTCAGTATATTATTTTCATGAGGACAACCATTGGTAGTAACAAGTGTTGCGTTGTTTGGTTGAATATTTTCTTCTTGCAAACAACTTTTCATACCAAAACACGACCACAATGCATTGCCACCAGCCAAAGACAATAAAAAAAGAAAGAAAACGTTTTTGGGGAAAAGAGATTGTTTCCCCCTTTTATGTCACTCCAAGAAACCAACAACCACAACAACAATCCAACAACCAAACAAGTGAAAATCAAGTTGAAAGATGCCAATAGAACAAAACTGTTGCTTAGCTTTAGTCTTCGAAATGCTGTTCAAGGCAAGTAGATGGACTTTGGGTGTGTTTGTGGTTGATAGTGCAAGATAGATTCCAATAGTAGCCTTTATATTGTAGTATATGAAACTGTTGTGGAAGAAAGTACCAAATTCATGTCATATACCGCTCAAACAAGAAAGGAAGTTGGTAGGACGGAAGCTATATCTGCAGATACAGAAGTGTATTTTCATAATAGAGTGGAGCTCAACTATGCATTTGAAGATACGCAAGCACTGTATATTCAAGTATGGAAACAAGGAAGAGATTCTTACCAAGACACTCCAAGAAAACTATGGGGAGAAGTTTGGATATCTGTGGGACAAGTAAGTTGAGAGCACTGTATATTCATCCAGTATGTGATGGTTGTCCCTAGTTGTTGGTGCGTTTTGGTAGTGTAGCTTTATTGCCGCTTGTACTTTCAGAGCCATCATCTAGAAAACAAGATCCAATGTTGGAAATAACTGCAGTGGAACCTAAATATGTAAAGACAGTGCTATCGATGCACTTAGCTGCTGCCAAATTGAAAAAGCCTTCTGCAATATTTGGAAGTATTCGTCCTATTCTTATCATTCAAAGGTCTTATCTATCGCAACTCACGACGGTCGTTCACTCTTTGGAAGGAGAGGATGATGAGACGCTATGGGAAACTGTATATGAAACAGAACCGGTCAAAGAAGAAGAAAATATTTTCCATTCATTGACCAAACAAAAGAATATGTTTGACTTTGGTCGATTGGAATTATCGCAAGAAGACCTCGACCGAGGAAATGCCGAATTGCCTCTTTCCTTGCAAGTCGTTCATTTAAAGAAAACAGGACAACGCTCTCTTATAGGAAGTTTTCTTACGAATGAGAAGTTCTTATCCAGTCAACCATCAAACTCCATATTTCCTTTGAAATCACCTGCGGATCGTGACCAACTATCTCCTCCTGGTTATATTGTTTTATTATCACCACTGCATACACATACGCTTTGGACATTTTTAGATTATATTATAGGAGGCTGTGAATTGAAATTGATATTTGCCATCGACTTTACAGCTTCCAATGGGAATCCTAAACAGCCAGGCACTTTGCATTATTGTGGTGATGCCAGTAGATTGAATGAATATGAAAGAGCTATTCGAGAAATTGCAAGTGTCTTATTGGAATATCAAATAGAACAACAAATTGCTTGTTACGGATTTGGTGCCAAGTTGCCTCCTTATGAAAAGACACATCATTGTTTTCCTTTGACGTTGAATGAAGGCAGTCCTTATTTCTACGGATTGGAAGATGTTCTTGCTGGATATCACAGTATTTTATCCAATATACAATTTCATGGTAAGTATGAATAGTAGTGGTTGTCGATGTCTAGAGTTGGTGGATAGAGACCGTATTGATTTAGGTCCTACCGTACTTTCTCAAGTGATTAAGACTGCCACAGATATGGCAATGGAACAAAAAGCAGCGGACAACGCAAGTTATTTCATTTTGTTTATTTTAACCGATGGAGCTATTTCTGATGTTCATGCAACGACGGAAGAAATACAAAGAGCTTCTCAATGTGCTCCCTTATCTATCGTTATCGTTGGCATTGGAAGCGATGACTTTAAAGATATGGTAAGTTGTTAAAGTATTTGTGTTGTGTGTTTTATGTGGTGTGGTTGCATAGGATGCTTTAAGTAGTTGTTATTCCTTGCAACGTCCCATTCTTCAATTTATTCCGTATCGTTCATTCCGTAGTAATAACAGTTGTTCTATTGCCATTCGCAAAGTGTTGGCAGAGTAAGTGTGAATCGTAATTGCTCTCTTGTATCCTTGATGACGATAATGATTCCTAGGATTCCTCAACAGATGCTTTGTTTTATGAAATTGGCTCAAATGAAGCCTAAACGTCCTAAGAGGCGTTCATTCAAGCTTTATCCAGGAATAGTAGAAGCTTCTGCTCCATCCGAAGCGCCGTCTTGTGCACACCGACATGAATAAATATACGACATTGCGCGGTATACAAACATCTCAAGTGGAAAAATACTGAATAATAGGCATGACCTGGTCCCCTGTAAATCTTCCTAAACAACCCAATCCTGCTTCCATCTCCGAAAACTTGGTCACTTTATCCCCAATCGACCCAAATGGAAGTGGACAAAGTACAAAAGGAACAGGTTGCAAACTGTGGTCTTTTCGCATGACCGGAGTGGAATGATCGCCTGTTACCACCAAATTCACTCGAAAAGACGCTCCCAACTGATCGACTAGGAACCCAATCATCTCGTCGATCTTTTCTAGAAACTTACATTTTCCTTGTATCCAACCATCGTGTCCGGTATCATCCACTGCTTTGATATGAATAAACCCCAAGTCATATTCTGGTTTGCTTATCCACTCCACACAAGTACGAGCTTTGGACAAAAGGTCGGTATTATAGTCACCCGTAGCACCTGGTGCATCTACCAACTGCATACCTAAACACCACGCCATACCTGCAATAATTTTGGTAGGTGCAATAGCAAACGCTCGCAGTCCATACTTTTCATAAAAACTGGGAACTTGGATGCGACGTCCACAACCTCGAAACAAAATAATATTGGTATAGGCAAGACCGAGTTGCTTTCGTTGCATCACCAAAGGATGTGCTTGCAATGCCTCGTGGACTGCCTTGGAAAGATCGTTCACCAAGGCTGCAGTCTTCTCCGCTTCCGGACTCTTTGACAATGGCATACTCATTTTCAGTGGTAAATGATCTTTCAATGGATCCTATACAACTCTCTTAGTCCATCACAACAACTTTGGTGTACTTACGGTGTCGCTAATCTCATCCGACAAATCTGGACCTCGAATGCGTACTCCACAACGGTGTTCCGTTGCATATTGAAAGGTTATTTGATAATCCGGAAAACGAGAAAGACGGATATGTTCATTCAAATAATCACACAAGGAGCGTCCCCAAGTACGAAACTCTCTATCCGCTCGTCTCCGTAACACGATGCCACTTTCTGGATCCAACAAAGCAAAATTACACTTGAAACCGATATCTCCCACTTCCATATATAAACCGGTGCCCATAGTTTCAAAAGCTCCTCTTCCTCTGTAATAGACTCGGGGATCATAACCAAAGATAGAAAGATGTGCAGTGTCTGAGCCACAAGCAAGACCTACTTGGACTGGATCCATCAAGCCACAAACACCATGGGCAGCTAAAGTGTCCATACAAGGAGTTTTGGAATAGGCAAGAGGTGTCTGGTTTCCAAGACTTGGAATATCTACATCACCTAGACCGTCTATGAGTACAAGGATCGTGGATGTTTTGGGTGTCTTGTCGTCGGTCATTTCTTCTCCACCACACAAGGAAAATTTTCAGGCATTGGACATATTCTGGTGCAATATATATATTTCGAGATATATCGATATATATTCCATGGATATATTTCTACTTGTAGCGTCCACTTGTTGTTCCTCGTTTATTCAAAGTAAATTGGTTTGTACAAAATTATCCGTTTTGATGGTTCTAAAAAGCGTTCGTTGCTCTCTCCATCCTCGCTCACTCTCTACAGTATGCGTCGTTACTGAAATCAACGAACCATTCTTGGGTCGTTTCTTGGAAACTTGCGTCGACCATTCCCACAACTTTTCCGCTATCACATCACATGGAGTCCAGTCATCACCTGCAACGCCGTTATTCTCCGCACGATGAAACGGAGTATCCAGAACAACCGGCACAAAACCAATCACAGAACTATCGCGTGGAAGTGCTCTGCCTACTTCTTGAGATAAATCCATGACAAGCTGATGGATGGCTGCTTTTGCCAAACTATATGCTATCATATCTGGAGTTGGAGTTAACGCTACAGCACTACCCATAAATACTAACATCCCTCCAGGGGCCAAAAAACGAGTGGCAAGCTTGGCGAGAACTAGTGAACTTTCTACATTTGATCTGTGCATAAAATCAACAGAATCAAACAAATTATCATCCATTATTCCGCCTGTCGTCCAGCCAAGAGACGCATTCACCATAAGACCAAAACGATGATTTGCCAAACCACTTTTTTCTAATGTTCGAACAGCAATATCCACTTGAGCCTTGCACGTGGCACCTGGGGGAAAACAAACAGATTCTGTACACTCACTACTGCCTTGTGCCGAATCCACAGAAACTACACCATTGCCTCCCTCTGTAAACCTACGAGTAATTTCAACCCCAAAAGCAGAAGCTCCTCCATAACAAAACACAGAAGGTTCACCAACTACACTTTGAGAGGAACTCTTCCGTTTCTCCGTTAAGCACGAAACAAGAGCCAACCTTCTCCGTCGGGGGTTCAAGGTTTTAATTGGAAATACATTCGACTTTTTCAAGGTTGCTCGTGTCCTACCGCCGTAGATAGAACCCTCACAAGAAGAAACAAAAGTGAAACGCTCGTTCCATTTCATTTTGCATTCAACGACGCACATTTCTCTTCATCTTGCTCCAACAATCGCCAGTGTTTCCTCTCTCTGAAATTCGATAGAAATTGAAAATCACGCACTTTCTTCCAACTATCTTTCTCACAGTATAAATGTACTTTCTCAAAGTCGTCCTATGAATAGATGAGAATTCCACATACTAGATATTGTTTCATTACCTCTATTCCCGGATATTCGTAAATATAAGGACCAAATACAATGTCCTTGGAACGCTCCAATATGGAACCTTGCTTGGACTGGACACGAAAAGTACAACTGTGACAGTCGTGTATTCTCACTTGCTGAGCAGCAACATAAATATCACAGTCTGTGCACTCTTGAATATAAACAGCGGTTTCCACAGGACCTAACATTACTTTACAGTGTCTCAAACCCTTGAGCTGGCAGTTCCTTGTCCAGCTATTCAAATACAAACAACAGTTTTCACAGTTGAGGAAGCGAACGTCGGATCTACGCATATCCTCAACCACAAGAGAATCGGTAACGTTACGTGTTTCATCTTTAAGATTTTCTACGACAAAAACTGCACTTTTGTCGGAGACAGTTTCTATGTGCTGCGGCGAAACTTTCACCTCAGATGCCTTTTGTGCCTCTGGTGAAACCTTTTCTTTTCCAGCAACATCCCAACGCAGCTTGTACTGCGGTTTCAAACTGTCTTTTATTCGTTGAATTCCTTCTTGTAATTCGTTCAAGGAAAGATTCAATTTTCTCCTTTCATATGCAGCCAGCTGGTGTTGACTCTTGGAAGTCTCTTCACACAGAGAGAGAAACGACGATTCTAGACTTGAAATACGGCTCTGTTTCAAATCTTTATCACATTGAAATAATTCTTGTACTTGTTCTTGCAAGTTTCGAAGTTGGTCTTGAAAGTTGTCAAAGTGAGACTTTGACATGGCGGTCCACCAATGCGAAAGAAAAAAGAAATTTGGCGCCAAAAAAAAAGAGGCCTGAGAAACTTGAAGGTGCGGAGGAAGAATACGCCAACAAATGGCTGTGTTCTTTGCAATAGCCACTGCTATACATTTCCATATTTAATAATAATACAGTGAATACTGTCCCAGCAATTTCTCAACTACAAGTACTGAAAGTCAACATACCAAGACACCTATACATTGAAGGCCATCAAAAGTCTCCAATGAGGGGATTCTTCCTATCAAATATCTTTTCAAAATCCTGTCTTTCTAACTTGGTCCTCAAGGACAAAACTGCCCGTTCCACGGCTAAACCAAAGTCATCTACATCAACCCGCGGTGAAAATTTTCCACTAGGGCTCAAGTAAACTTGTTCGAGCTTTTCGTTCTCTTCAGGAGGCTCCAAACCTCCTTTGTCGTGTCGCGTCTCCACCTCTTCTGAAAAGGAACAACACTTCAAGACCGATGGATTTACCACAGCCGGACAAGTTCGACGTGGCAAAGCGTA
Source organism: Galdieria yellowstonensis (assembly GCA_026122205.1). Taxonomy (NCBI): domain Eukaryota; phylum Rhodophyta; class Bangiophyceae; order Galdieriales; family Galdieriaceae; genus Galdieria; species Galdieria yellowstonensis. The sequence continues at coordinate 64,750 of JANCYU010000001.1, read as the reverse complement.
TTTACGCGACTCGTTGTTCTGCTTAAAGATATATTTGGTTCCACCAAGCAACGAACTGGCGCATGTTGGCACAACTCCATTCACAGCAAAAGCAACCACCAACAGGGTTTTCTTCGAGCTATTCTTTCCAAGCATACCTGGTTCCTTCAAACCATTCTCTACGGTGCTACGCATATCCAACCGGCAGGGAGAGAAGTTGTGGTCACTATCTAGTATTACTTTGACAAAGTTGTTGTCTTTTGAGACCTTATCCATTCCCACTCCAAGTGTATATCCAGTGTGTCCTTGGACACAAAAAACCTCCAATTTCTCATTGTCGTGATTGTCATTGTAAAAGGAAATGGATGCTGCTGCCTTTCAGGAGTCTACTTTGGATGAACCTGTATGGAACACTATAAAAAGGGACCTCGGATTGGTTCGTTTAGTTGTCATCCCATCTGTTTTTGATGTTGTTGTGGTTTAGATTGGTCGAAGGCTGAAACTGGTTATTCTGCCCAAGGTTACCGCTGTAAGTAGTCAAGCGACCTCTTGTTTTCGACTCAACTTTGAAAAAGATGGAGATGCAAGCAGAACTAAGAGATTGGGACCTCTGGGGTCCTTTATTTATTTGTATGACCCTAGCTACCGTGCTCAGCGTAGAAGCGAGTGAAGATGCCAGTTTAATCTTCTCGTTGGTGTTTCTCCTTATATGGTGTGGCTCCTTTATAGTGACACTCAATGCTCAGTTGCTTGGTGGTGCAGTGTAAGTCCTTGCTTTTTATGTGTGTGTGTGTGTGTGTTGGTTCAATGTTGGTCGCTAGTTCGTTCTTTATGGGCGTATGTCTTTTGGGATATTGTGTGTTTCCGTTGTTGGTTGGTGCTTTGTTTTGTATTTTTTGGACAGCTGTGTTGCCAGTTGGGGCTGCGGTGGTGGTTCGTTTCGTAACGGTTGTGCTGTTATTGTTTTGGTCCATCATGGGTACGTAGGAGAAGACGTTGATAGAGAAATTGACGTGGTTTCAGCGGTTACTGCGTTTTTCGCCGATGTAAAGTTACCGGAAGGAAGGAAACTCTTGGCTGTGTATCCCGTGTTTTTATTTTATTCGGGCATCGCGTGGATGGTATTGGTAGGTTTTCAAGAACACAAGTAGAACGAGTTTTCCAAAAACAAAACAAAAACCAAACAGTTTATTTGCAATTATAATACACTTTTCCATGTGATAATAAGAGTTGTTCCCATTTTTGTATTCCTGCTTTACAAATATTTTCTCGCCACGTCACTTGTCATCTACACAAATGCCATTCGAACTTAGGATATTGTGATTGTTGTTATTATCTTGGAGGTAATAATGGTGATTGCTGTTGTTATTGCCTCGACTATGTTGGTAATAATGCTGACCATTGCGCTCCATATGCTGACTCGTTTTATCCTCCACTTTGTCGGTGGTGGACGAAGAAGCCGGTAACTGTACATTACGACTAGACTTTCTCGATGCTTTGTAGGCCTGATATTGAGATATGAGTGCCGCAGGACTTTCTTTCCAACTACCTGGCACAGATACTGTCGATGTATGTCCATGTCCTGTACCTCCTCCTGATGCACTATTATTATTATTATTATTATTACTTCGACTTGTGGGTGACTCTGCCTCCTTCTTATCCCGTTTCATCTCGTCCTTGGCGTCACCTCCATGGGAGGATCTTTCTCTACTGTTACTAAGAAAAGAAAGATCGCTGGTTTTTCTAGAAGAAGGAGCATTCGAAGAAGAAAATATGATGCTACGAAGTTTCTCGTTCTCTTGTCGCAGTTTTTCTATAATCGACTCTTTCGCAGATATTTCCAACTCATGATTTTGGGCCGCCTGTTTCCAACTGTTGCATTCATCGCGCAAATTTTCATTTTCGGCTTCCAAATACGCCACGCGTTCTTCCAACGAACGAACGTTTCCACTGCTTGGCGATACCGAAGAAGGAGGAGTTACTGCCACATGGAAACTACGCGCATCCAAAACATCGCTCTCTCCAAGAAATTCAACCGCTCCTGAAAGCCATTGTTCTCTGACAAGCTTCAACGCAGGTTTCACCGCATCCAAAGAAGCAGAAAGCGTTCCATAATGATGCAGAATAAAAGCTCCCGCCTACATACATATGGGTCAGTCATCCACAACACGTTATACCACCCCTCGTTTAAACTATCACTTACATGTTCCAAAAGCGCCTGATGATGTTCTTGTTCCAACTGCGTCGCAAATCTCAATAAATGGGAAGAAATATTGGTATACTCTCTGCGCAACTCATCCACTTTGGCCCAACCCTTCACTTGGGCTTCCATGGAAGTCTTCGGCTTGGAAAGTTCCTTGTTCAACGACTTTTGCGCTTCCAAATATCGCAATTTACAGTTTTTATACTGTTCCTTCAACCTGTGTAGTTCCATATATTTTTCATGAAACCTTCTTCCCTCGCGTATGATGGGATTGCTCACTCTCTCCATAAACAACGTGGTACCTATTGTTCCCAATGCGCGCGAGAGTGCACGTTGGTCAATTACTCCGCTCGTTGTGGTTCACTGTTCTTTCTTTCGCTTACCGTCGTGCGCATTCTTCTCTGCTTCCCCCAACACCGTCAAAATATTGCGAATGTTTTCAGGGTACAGAAACTTGGTGCTTCCATCCTGGTCTTCAAACACGATGGATGATGTGTCCCGCCTCGTGCCAAACACCGAATGTGCTTGGGAACGCCTCCTTTCTTCCTCAAACTAGCACAGAAAATCAACGACCGTTTCACAACGCTCTTCCTTCCTCGTGCTTACCGTTGACTTTGAAAACTCGGCGACACAAGTATACACTTCTCCTGCCGCTTTTCCAGCAACCGCCAACTCTCCTAGAGACCTGCGGTATGCTTTTGCCGCACGTACTATCATGTCCATGGTATCCCGGTACTTTTTACACGATAGTAAAATAGTACGCAATTCTTCGTCGTCGTCATAAATATAGTTGGAGGCAGACGATACCGAAGGTACCACGGAAACGGCGCTCGACCATAAAGTCGTCATATAATGATCACCACGACAAGGCAGCCCCTCCAAATAAACCCTATCAAAAATCTTTCCTCCCACAAAACGAATGCCAACGTCTCGAAACAATAACAATCGCACCGATGGCTCCTCCTCTTTTCTGTGTCCGATTGACAAAAACAAGGCTACACAGCTCTCGCTCTTTTTTTTTATTTTGCACACACAAACACACAACAAAAACATCCAAAAGCCTACATTCTTGATGCTCTATCAAATGTGGTAACTTCATAAAGAGCAGCAGCACCCATTCCTGAACCAATACACATGGATACTACGCCATAACGCCCACCTCGACGATGCAGTTCATTCAACAAGGAAACCGTTTGGCGAGCACCTACAAAAAATACATCAATACATTTGCGCGCCAAAAAAATAGCATTTTTCTCTCCTCACCTGTCATGCCTAAAGGATGACCAATCGCAATGGCTCCACCATTGACATTCACTATATCTCGATTAATTCCCAACACAGCTATGCTGTATTCTGCTTGAGAACCAAAAGCTTCGTTGATCTCATACAAGTCAATATCATTCACCGCCAATCCTGTCTTTTTCAATAATGCGGGAATAGCAACAGCAGGACCAATTCCCATGACACCTGGTTCCTAAATAATATGCAAAAATATAAATATCCAACATATCCTGTGAGGAACAAGGACGTACCACTCCCACGACAGCAAAAGCTCGAAGAGTACCCAGACAGCCAAGTCCTCTTTTCTGTGCTTCCGAACGTTTCATTAGCAAGACAGCAGCTGCTCCATCACTTATTTGCGAGGCATTTCCTGCTGTGGTGGAGCCTTCCTTTCTGAAGACTGGTTTTAACTTTGCCAATGAAGACATGGTAACTCCTAAACGAACGCCTTCGTCCTTATCCACAACAACTTCTCTTTCTATCATCTTGGAAGCTTTATCTTTTGGATTCTCGGGAACCTTTACTTTGGTTCTAATTGGAACAATTTCGTTGCGTTGCTTCCTAGAAAGCAATGCTGCAGCCGCTCTTGCGTGACTTACGACAGCCAATCGATCTTGTCGTTCTCTTGAAATGCCATATCGTGCAGCTACATTCTCTGATGTTTCGCCCATAGATAAATAACAATCTGCAGCATTACCTCCTACACGTAAAACTTCGGGATGTTTCTTCAGGGAATTATCATGGAATGCATGAGTACTCATGCTTTCTACTCCTCCCGCTATAGCAATATCATAATCACCTCTAGTTATAGCAGCAGCTGCATCTGCAATGGCTTGTAAACCTGAAGAGCATAATCGATTCACTGTTTTGCAAGGAGTCGTTTCTGGTATTCCAGCCAGCAAGTTGGCAGTTCGAAGTCGAACTTCACCATGATCGCCTCGCGGTAACACCTAGTCATAGAACAACAATGTCAAACACATATATTTATAGGCAAACTATCACAAGAAAAGATAAAAAATGACTCGACCTTACCATTCCCATCACAACATCTTCAATATCCTTTGGATTGATCTTTGTGTCTTCTAACAGACGCTGCATGATTGGACGGATCAAATCTTCCATAGGCGTATCTTTGAACCCTCCTCTATATGCCTTTCCTACTGCAGTTCGGAATCCTGAAACAATAACGACATCATCGTCACCTCCCATATATCGAGGTGGTCTAGGAGGACGTTCCAACGGTCCATTCAACATAGCAGCTCGAACCAGCGCAAATGAAGGAGCCAACATGGGACACTTTCCAGTAGCACGATAAAGATAGTCAAGTCTCTTTAAAATTGCTCCTGAATTGCCAAATTGAGACTGAGCCCAGAACATAATTCCACCTTTGTAAGCAGGAAAGCCCATTCCAAGAATACTAGCAATATCCAAGTCACTCGAACGTTGTGAAATGCCATCTTCTAAAACTCTCATTCCTTCGTTCACTACAGGGAGAATCAACAAGTCAATAATATCATTGTCTTTGATATTTTGGATAAAGTTCTGATCAGGAGCTCCAATATCCAGTTTGGAAGCAGTTTGTTTCACTTCCTTCGATGCAGCTTCAATAAAAGGCCTTATGGCGTCTTCATCCTTTTGAGGTTGTCTCGACTGACTAGAATAACGATAAAAACCTGCTCCTGACTTTTGTCCTTTGCGACCTTGCTCAATCATATTCTATACAACAATATATTCGTATTATTATCATTCGTAAGAAATATTCTTCCAAGCAACACACAAACCTTCAACAATGAAGAACGGAATACTCTGTCTGCATATGCAACTTCAGCTACTCCTCCAACAGCAACACTAACATCAAAGCCAACCAAATCTCTCAACTTGAATGGACCCATCGGTAATCCAAACTCTTCTGCAACTTGATCTATTCTATATAAAATGTCAGATGACACACAACATGTAATACAATCGATATTCTCCTTACCGATAAGGACACAAGCCTAAATAGGTTACCATAATATCCGAAACATTCGACTGCGGGAAATACATTCGATTGACCGCAAATCCAACACAGTTGCCAACTACAATAGGCGTCTTTCCCATCTTCTTACCCAATGCTACCAAGTCTTGAATAACTCGAACGGATGTCCGGTTGATACTACGAATTTTGAAAATGTGTGAGATATTCATGTTCATTTAGCCATTTTTTAAAACTTACCGAACAATTTCCAACAACTGCATGATATGTGCAGGTGAAAAGAAATGCGCACCAATAACGCGACCTTCCTCCGCGGCCTTTGGACAAGCAGTAGCTATCAAATCAATATCGATAGAAGATGTGTTGGTTGCCAATATACAGTCTGGCTTTACTAGCTTTTCCAACGTGGCAAAAATTTCCTGCTTTAGTTTCACGTCTTCGATTGCAGCTTCGATAACCAAGTCTACATCTCGAAACTTATCATCGAATTCCGTAGTCATCGTGAGAGCACGTTTTGCAGCATTCAGTGCTTCTCGAGACAATTTGGAGCGCTTATGTAAAGAATCCAAGTTTGACTCGATACGAGAGCGAGCAGCCTTTGCCAGCTCATCATTCACTTCCTTTACCACTACAGGAATTCCACAAGCAAGAATAGACGTAGCTATTCCACTTCCCATCAAGCCACCTCCAATAACTGCACATTTCTTAGGCAATTTGCCTTTATACTCTGGAGAAACACCAGGAATAGCATCTAATTTGCTTGTTGCTCGAGTAGCGAAAAATACATGGATTAAGGACTTGGCAGTAGGTGATGCTACCAATTCCCTAAACTTTTGCCTCTCATACTACAATGCTAAAGTTTAGAACAAAAATTCCAAAACAGCAACTGAAAACTTACTTGCAAACCTGCTTCACCTCCATTACGAACACCGTACATAATAGTTTCCAAACATACTTGATACTGTGGTTGTCCTCTTATCAGTTTGCTATTCTGCAATTCTGACTTTGCAAAGCGTTCAATCTTATTCCATTGCTCGGGTGAGCCTAGTTTATCTGTTCTCTTTAAATGATTCTTTCTTTCTCTCTGCCCTTGAGCTAATTCTAGAGCAACCTTCTTCGCAGTCATCAACAATTCTTCTTCACCATCAACTAGGGCAGCCAATAATCCAAGTTTGGCAGCTTCCGGGCCCTTTAAAACCTTTGTTTGGAGCATAACAGGCAACGCAGCTTCCAATCCGATGACCCTTGGCAGTCTTTGGGTTCCACCCAAACCAGGAATGAGACCTACATTCAAATACACACATAAATATGTAAAAATAACTCAAGACACAAGGACAATATACCAATTCGCAATTCTGGCAAAGTGAAACTAGAGCGCTTTGTACCCACACGTTCTTGACAGCACAATATCATTTCCAAGCCACCGCCAAACGCCACTCCATTAATAGCAGCTACTGTCGGCTTGGAGCCCTCCTCCAACATTTGAAATATATCAGCCTTTAGTTGGACGTCTTGAGGGCTTGCTTTAGGGTCATATAAAGCAGCAAATTCTGTGATATCTGCTCCACCAGAGAAAACCCCATTCTTTCCAAACAAGACGATAGCCTTTACATCCGACCTTTCATAAGCCTAGAACGGCATATTTGGTCAGGAGAGGAACAAAAAGATAGAAAAACAAACCAACTTGTTTCAGTTTATCCCACAGTGCTTTGGATAGAGGGTTGGAAAGCGCGTTGACTGGTGGGTTGGAAAAAGAAATCTATTCCCAACGTTATATACAAATAAAGGAGGGTTAAAAGTATATTCTTACCAGAGCAACACCTTGGTTATCTACGTTCAACTCTACACTCCAACCTGACTGCATAGTGTAATCAAAAGAAAGGAACCACAATGCACCAAAGAAGAATGTCGAAAAAGGGAATCGAGTCGAGAACGAACGAAATGAATAAATTCCATTGGACAAAATGGCCTTGAGAAGCTTTTCCTTGTGGGTCGTCGGGATCGAAGAAATCCTTTCCTACAGGAAGAGGAAAGCAAAAGTATATATATATATATATATATATATATATATATATATATTGCAAACAGAGCTTTTCTTAAATACAGCGTACAACACATGTTGTTGCATGATGGGTTTCAACTCTTCTCTCTCCTGAGAGCAATCAATACCCTTTCTAATATACAAATACTAGTGTTATGAATGCTAACAACCAATCATAGTCATAATAACAAGCGTTGCTGCTGATGGTTTTGCATCCAAGCAATTTGGCAATAATAGACAATAATAACAAGTGCAATGTCGGTATTTTGAGTTGGTATGACTTGGCTATTCACTATCTTTGAAATGAGCAAAAAAAAGATTCTACACGATATGCACAAATATTGGGCTATTTATGAAACAAGCAGTTGGTTGTTTGGTGCTGCGGTAAAAAAAAGAGGCAATTGCATTTGTTTTGCTGGGGTGGAACAACTGCGGATCGTGCTAGAGAGAGAGAGAGATTTTGTGTGGATAGTTGGTCATGAACGAAGAAATATCCGCAGATAATCCTTATAGTAGACTAGTAGCTTTGAAAAAGCTTGGTGTTGTAAAAAACTTTGACGAAATTAGAAAGTACTCTGTAGCGGTGGTAGGGTTGGGTGGTATCGGGAGTGTTGCTGCGGAGATGCTCGTTCGTTGTGGAATTGGAAAACTAATTCTTTTTGATTGTGACACCGTTGAATTGGCCAATATGAATCGTCTCTTTTATAAACCAGAGCAACGAGGGAAGACAAAAGTACAAGCTGCGAAAGAAACGTTGGAGGCTATCAACCCCGATGTCCTCATTCAAGGGCGCCACATGGATATCACTGTGGTGAGCAACTATGATAACTTTGTACAAGTATTACAATCTGGTTCTTTGGGTGAGTAGAAAGCGATAGTTTTACTTGCCATAGAATTGGCTAACATGAAGTGTTTGTGTGTTAGATGGACACTCAGCTGTCGACCTCGTATGTAGTTGCGTGGATAATTACAACGCGAGAATTACTATCAATATGGTTTGCAATGAGTTGCGATTGACGTGGTTTGAAAGTGGTGTTTCAGAGGATGCTCTCAGTGGCCACGTGCAGTTGATCGTTCCCGGAGTGTTTGCTTGTTATAGTTGTGTTCCTCCTCTCCTAGTGGCTTCGGGTATCGATGAATCCACTTTGAAAAGAGACGGTGTATGTGCTGCTTCTTTACCCACGACGATGGGATTGATTGCTGGTTTATTGGTTCAAAACACCCTAAAATATCTTTTACAATTCGGTCAAGTAAGTAATTATATAGGTTACAGTGCATGGACAGATTACTTTTCCACGATGACTGTGAAACCAAACGACTCATGTCCTGATGCCAATTGTTTACATTGGCAAAAAGTTGTTCAAATGGAACAACAAAACAAGAAAGAACAAACGTCCCAAGATGCGGTGGAAACTGCACATTCCGATATGGAAACAAAGCTCCATGAAGATAATGAATGGTCTATTGAGGTAGTAGACAATGGATTTGATACGAATCAATCACAAGAAATGTCTTCTTCATTGCAAGATACATCGACGACTTGAAGAATAAAAGCGACGACAGTTTTTTGGAGGGCCAAGTTTAAAAAATTTTTTTCCTTTGGGCGGGCGGTAGAGAATGACAAATATCTCGCCACGAGACACTCGCAAGTTTCAAAGGTGGATTCTCGAAGAATTGGAACTACAAGCACCTTGTGAAACAAAACTCGCAAAAATATGCAAAGGAACATTGGCAACTTTGTGGCAAGAATTGGTAGATAACTGTGGTTCGAATGTCACGCACAGTGCTTTCCACAACAACTTTCTTGAAAAGGAAACAAACGAGAAAGAGAGTACAACGAAGACTAGTAGGAACGATGAAAAACAACAAGACTTACAAGCCATACAAAACTACCGGCGAAAAATATCCCAGCTGGAAAGACAAATTGATGAGATAGAGCAACAGGTGGGTATGAGGCCGTAAATAGTTTATATAATTTGGACATTTATTTCCTAATATTTGTGATAGATACAACTGAGTTATTGTCGTAAAGCTCTGGCACGAATCACTTGCGATCATTGCTCCACTTGGGAAAAACAAATTGCCAATAAACTTGAACATATAGATAAACGAATTTCCCAATATCATGTTATGGAAACCATCGGGGAGTCTGGTATTGAAAGGATACATTTCGAAAAGGATATCCTGCAATGTTCCAACAACTTTTCTGCTATGATGAACACTGTCGCCGAATTTGCACAAAAATGCATGGAATGGAAAACAGAAGACGACTTTATGGAGCAAATAGTTGCTCAACAAGATATGTTGCAGCCGTGGAAACAGTGTTTATATTATTCAATGGAAGAGGAGAATACATTGGAGCAACTGGAATCCATTGTGGACGATCAAAAATTGCTGTCGTGGGACTTGAAAGCTCTGTTTCTCGATTTGTCTTTAGAACACACAAAACATCGAAAACTGCTTGATAAAGTTACGACGGGAGACAACAAATATTTCGGTGATGATTGCCATTCTAAAGGAAATGAGGATAGGAATCTCATGGAAGCATTGTTGTATAGTGAGAAGGAAACGCAACACATGTTGAGAAATATGCAACAACAACTGAAATCCAATTCCGCAACACCTATCTCCGATGATGATTTAGACGCGAGCTTTTCAAAAGTGATACAGCTAGCAACTCAAATAGAAAATGACAGGCTGTCTTTGGAATCCATCGACAATGATGAAATCCAAAGCTTTTGTACCGAGTTGGAACACATTGTCGATAGGGAGTCTAATCATCAAATCCTGAAGCACCTCTGGCATTTATGTACAAGGGCAAAACACTCCATCGACGATATCTACAAGCTCTACGAAGAGAGACTGAAAAGCATCATGTCATTGCAAGATTATAGAATTCAGGGCCTTGCGAATCACTATTTGAATACGGACACAAATGTTAGCAGTAGTGAACAGTTGAATCCCGAGAGGACAAGAGATTGGGGTATAGAGATGGCACCGATGACGATGATGAAAGACGACCAGCCGCACTTTTGTTGCAACAAAAAAAGCTCAGCTAGTGGACATCATTTATTGCAAGATGTAGTGGAAACCCTCGTGGAAAGAGATTTGGCAGTGAACAGTGTAAAAGCTCGTCAATTCGAACACGACATGCTAAATGATTTGGTTTCCAAAGAGTATTCCTTGAAGGAAATGCATGAGCAAATGGAACTACTTCAACGACACTGGACACAAGAAATAAGCCACTACATCGAAAGTGTAAGCAAACAGCAGAACGATGTGATGCAATTGCTTCCCAACATTCGAAATTTACTCGATGTGTGCAAGTTTCAGCCTGGTCTGTCCATTGCTTCCACAATGACAAAATTTGGAAACAGTTGTTCCAATCCCAAGCATTCTCTCTAACCGATAGGTGTAATAATATTAGAAAAAATAAAACAAAAGTGGATTTATTTTGTCCAAGGTTTAGTCTACTTCTTCCATTGCAGACGTTCCTTCTTGTTCGGTCTCGAGAGGGGGTAAATCTTCCTCCATCTTTTCTGTGACTTCATCTTCGTCAATGCTAAGACCTAACTTAATCATGCGATGAATACGAGAGGCAAAAACGTTGGGATCGTCAAGAGAGAATCCGGAAGTCAACAATGCAGTGTCAAATAATAAATTGACCAAGTCTTTCACGGTCTTGTCTGACTTGTCTGCTTCCACACGGCGACGCAATTCTTGCATGATGGCATTGTTGGGATTAATTTCCATTATCTTTCTCGATGACATGTACATTGCCAAGGACGAATCACGCAAAGCTTGTGCCTTCATGATACGTTCCATGTTGGCCGACCAACCAAACTCACCAGTAACAAGGATACATGGAGATTCCGCAAGTCTTTCGGAAACTACCACCTTCTCCACTTTGTCTCCAAGAATTTCCTTAATAACAGTGCACAACTGTTCGAAAGACTTCTTTTGTTCCTCCTTCTCTTTCTTCTCTTCCTCTGTTTCGTCCAATTTCAGACCTTCCTTTGTAGCGCAAACCAGCTTCTTTCCATCGTATTCCTTGAGTTGTTGGATGCAGTACTCATCAATCGGCTCCACCATGAAGAGAACTTCATATCCTTTGCGTCGAAGCTTTTCTAAGAAGGGCGAATTCTCAACCGCTTGTTTGCTTTCACCCGTAATATAATAGATGGAGTCTTGACCTTCTTTCATTCGGCTGACGTACTCCTTCAATGAAATCATTTCATCTGGTGACTTGGTCGAATAGTATCTAAGTAGGTCCGCAAACTTTTGTCTGTTTTGAGAGTCTTCGTGAATAGCAAGCTTGATATTCTTCGAGAACTGCTCATAGAAGGTCTTGAAGTCTTCCTTGTTCTCTGCCAGTTCGTTGAACATTTCAAGACATTTCTTCACAATGTTCTTCTTAATAACTTTAAGAATCTTGTTTTGTTGCAGCATCTCTCTGGAAATATTCAGAGGCAGATCCTCAGAATCCACAATGCCTTTGATGAAGTTCAAATACTCTGGGATAATGTCTTCACAGTTGTCCATGATGAACACCTTCTTTACGTATAGGCGAATATTGTTGAGCTTCTTGCGAGGCTCAAACAAGTCAAATGGAGCACGCTTCGGGCAGAACAAAAGCGCCGTGAACTCCAATTGACCTTCAACCTTGAAGTGTTTCACTGCCAATGGCTCTTCCCAGTCGTTCGTTAAGCTCTTGTAGAACGAGTTGTACTCTTCCTTGGAGATTTCTTCGGGTTTTCGAGTCCAAATAGGCTTGTTCTTGTTCAATACTTGCCACTCGTGCGTAATCTCCTTCACCTTCTTCTTTTTCTTCTCCTTATTCTCCTCTTCTTCAGTTACGTCCTCAACCTTTGCTTCCGAAGAAGAAGCCTCTTCCTCTTCCTTTTTCTCCTCCGTAGCTTCTTCATCCTCTACTTCTTTCTCCACCTCTTTTTCGACGTACAACTTGATAGGATATTGAATAAATTCGGAGTGCTTCTTGACGAGGTCTCGAATTCGCTTCTCCTCAAGATATTCGGTCTGGTCATCCTTCAAGTGAAGAATGACAGCAGTTCCTCTCTTCAAGGGTTCGCCATGATCCTTCTTGATGTAGAAGCTTCCACCGGCAGAAGACTCCCATACGTAAGGCTCGTCGTCGTTATGCTTCGTCCTCACAATCACATTATCGGCCACGAGATACGCAGAATAGAAACCAACTCCAAATTGGCCTATCATACTAACATCTGCTCCTGCCTGCAGGGCTTCCATGAAAGCTTTCGTTCCAGACTTTGCAATTGTACCCAAGTTATTCACCAAATCTGCCTTAGTCATACCAACTCCTAGTTTCAAGGGTCAGAACTTTGCTTCAAGAAGGGCACTCTAGTTAAACATACCTGTATCGCGCACAGTTAGAGTTTTATTCTGTTTATCTGCGTAAATTTCAATCTCCAAGTTTGGTTCCGCCTCCAGAACTGACTTGTCAGTCAAAGACTGATACCGAATCTTATCGAGTGCCTACAAAGGGTAAGATACTGAAGAAAGACAAAGCCTGTCCAAAAGACTTACGTCTGAGGCATTAGATATCAACTCTCTCAAGAAGATTTCCTTATTGCTGTAAAAAGTATTGATGATAAGGCTCATAAGCTGGTTAATTTCCGCCTGGAACTCATATGTCTCTACCTCTCCCTGGTTCTCGTTTGCCATTTATGAACTCGACTCGCAACAACAGACGCAGACACAACAAATCCAACCAGAATCCACAAAGCACGGCCGCTTCCCAAATTATCTTGTCGCAAATTTAAAAGATGAATCGAAAGATCTAGAAGAGGCGTCGCTTTGGCGCCATTTCCAACAGCATTTTTTCTTGCATCCACTATGCTGAAATGAAACCGACGCTTTATGAGCCTGTCATCGGATGTTGATATCTTCATGGACAATAACTGTTCGTTCTATTGGTTCTATACTTTTCTCTAAGAGATTTCTGAGTTTTAATGCGATTCTCTGAAAATTTCGCTTCATTGATTTGTGTACCAAGTTGAAGAGACCAAAAGATGGGACTGGAAGAGAGAGTTTTCATTGCCTTGGGTTCCAACCTTGGGGACAAGTCTGGTATGAAGTCTTACGAGGAACCTTTTCGTCCGAAACTTAATCCGCTTAGCCAGTTTATTCGGAGCTCTGCAAAAGCTCAAGGAATTTGCCAAAGTCGTTGCCACTTCATTCCTTTACAAGACAGCACCGTAAGAAGCACTTGGTTGACTTCTCAGTATGTTCACGTCTTGCTGTTGCAGTATGTATGTAGAAGATCAACCATCATTTTATAACGCTGTGTGCGAAATTCGGACAGAAAAGGAACCTCTTGACCTCTTACATCGACTTCAAGAAATAGAGGCAAGCTGCACATTTCGTTCTTTTCTACCAGTGACTTTAAGATAGAATTCGTTTGGAAGAGTTCGAGGAGGTGAGCGATATGGACCTCGATCACTCGACCTGGACATACTGATATATGGTATGCTTAAGTCTTTCACAGTGGAACGAATGGTTTGAAGCGCGACGTCTAGGTAACAGAATCATAAACACCGTTGAACTTGTAGTTCCACATCCACGAATAGCAGAACGTGATTTTGTGCTTTTTCCTTTGAGAGACATCGATCCGAATATGCCGCTTGCAACTGGAGAAACAGTAGAGCAAGCGTGTGAAAGAGTCTCTTCCGTCGCTAGGGACATGAAGAGACATTGTCCTCGAAGAGTTGTTTCTTGTGGTGGCAAAGGTGAGTTTTTCACTCTGTGTATACTTTTATTTTTAGATTTATGTTGCTATTAGAGTTTTTGTGGGGCGAGAAAACTTATACCATGGGCATACTCAATGTAACGCCTGATAGCTTCAGCGATGGAGGCAAATATCAAAGTGTAGAAAATGCCGTTCATCGCGCTGTGGAAATGAAAGATGTGGACATAATTGATGTGAGCCTTCCTGTTTCTTGTGTGTTGTTTGTAATTGAATGAAGCAAATAGGTTGGAGGACAAAGCACTAGACCTGGAACGGAATATGTTTCTGCCGAGGAAGAAGCGTCAAGAGTGGTTAGTACAATATAAGAAAAGTGTTGATACCCACAGTCTAAATTTCGTCCAGTTACCTGTAATCAAAGCCATTCGTCAAACTTTACCACAAGTTATTATCAGCATTGATACATTTAGGCACCAAGTTGCAAAAGCTGCGGTTGGTTTGATATCTCTCTTTCATTCGAAAAGTTTTCCGATAAACGAGTCAAGGTGGAATCTGGAGCCCATATCGTCAATGATGTGAGTTGTGGCCAATTAGATGAAGATATGCTTGACACAGTTCAGTCATTGGGTACGTGAAGAATTCGATATTTACAAGAGCTATTTCTGAACCATTTTTAAGGTGTTCCTTATATAGCGATGCACATGAGGGGAACTTCCAAAAATATGATGCAGTTTACCGAATACAATTCGAGCGTTGTCTCGGGCGTGGCAACAGAACTGGAACGAAGAATAGACATTTTATTGAAACGAGGTATTTTAGACTCGCTGTATGCAATCGTTTGTTGTTTTACTCTAAAAAGGCTTCCCTCGATGGTTGCTCATTGTGGATCCTGGAATCGGCTTTGCCAAGACATTTGGTCAAAATATGGAGCTTATTCGCAGTGTTGGTGAATTCAAGGTACGTAAAATAGTTCAACATTTCTAGCAATTTACCCAAATGTCTTCAGAGTCGATTATTCCAACTACCTGTTTTGGTGGGAGTCTCACGCAAAGGATTTCTTACAAAGATTGCTGACTGTGATAGTGGAGATGTTGGTGCGGATTGGGCAACAGCTGGAGCTGTAAGAACGATTATTCTGCAGCACAACATTCTTGTTTCACAATGCGACTATTTAGGTAACTGCCTGTATCGCCTACGGTGCTGATATCGTCCGTTTTCATCGACCTGAACTGACATATACAGTGAAAGTTGCCGATGAAATCTTCCGTAAAGCTCAGAGAGCGTAAGCACTTGAAATGTCCGGTGAGAATTGTACGATGGAGACGACTCATCGTATCCAACAGAACAACTTGCGACGTGGGTCATCTTCTAGGCCAGTTACCTTCCAATTCTAGACAACTTGCAATATAAAAGATATCATCAAGTAAAATCGCCCTTTCCAAAGCTTCGTCTCTGTGCAGTACTGATTTCATAAGCATAGATGCCTTGGCTAGTGCCTACAAATAACTTGTCACCTTGTGGACTGAAGCAAGTTCCAGCTATGTCTACATCTCGATCCGAATCTCCAAAGTATTCCATCTGATGCCCGTTGACATCGCGAATATCCACCAAATGAATATAGTTGGAATTTTCTGTGAAAGTCAAGAGGTCTAAAACATTATTTGGACAGAATTTCACACAACTGCAGGTACTGTTAAAACCATTCGACTGCCAACTGCCAAGTCGAGTGACAAGTTTTTCCGTTTCCGTTTCCAACAAATAACAATGTCCGTCCTGACTTGCCACTGCAAAGTACTGACTATTGGCACTCCATGCGCAACAAAGTGCGGGGCGAGTGCAAATACGAAACGAAGAGATAACACGAAACGCATCCTAAAGTGATGAATTGAGCAGAATATTGAAAGCATTCTAGGACTAGAATTTACCTGTACACTATAAATAAAGTATTCTCCGCTATCTCCAACAGTAAGTAACAACCTGCCGTCGGGTGAAAGCGCTACATAGTTCAAGCAGGTACAGCTTTCGGAGCGGCAAATAAGGACAAGTTCCGAGGAGCAGTCCTCATCCAAACGAAACCCCTGAAGTAAGCGGCTATTACTTACAATAAATAGCAACTTGTCGTTTCCTCTTTGAGTTACTAGGACCGAATTAATCACGTGGGTTCCTAAATTTCCTGCATAGAAAATTCTGCCGTCTTCTAAACGCACCACCTTTAGCTTCCCACCCATTCCACCTGCTGCAAGAATTCCTCCATGAACCGAAAAGCAAGTCGGTTTAAAATCCAACAGGTACAAAGGGGATTTTACTTGATTCCTAAAGTCGACTTTGTATATACCAAATCCTTCCGTTATAACAACTTCCTCTGAGCTTTCACAATGAACGAGGTCTCTCAATTCCCAATGTTGTATAGTAGGAGTAGCTTTTTTATAGTGAGAATATCTAGTCGCAAATGGAGAAAAGGGAAAGACTTGACTCATCAATTTTGCCAAAATCCAAATTCTAGTCGAGTCGCTTTTCTCCTTCTTCCACCGCTGCTAAGCTTAAAACTTCGAAAAATCCTTCACGGTTTGTTTCCTCTTTTACAGTATCATCAACTTCTCGATAACTACCTGGGTCAATGAGAATGACCTAAAAAGTCACTTGTAAGAAGAAAGCTAATCTCTTGTGTCTCTAAACATTACAGCTTTAAAGTTTCCCTCTGTATCTTCAGACTCTATGCTTGTAATATATCTTTGCAAACGCTGCTTTAATTGTTCCGCATACTTTAAAGGTGCTTGTATTTTGATTCGCATGGAAGCTCTTCGTATGTGATTCTTCTCTTCAAGCTTCCGGATAACCTCCAACGCCTATTGGTTCACTGGAAAGTAACCAAAACACGACATAACAACAACTATGCCATATTTACCTGTTGTTTCGCACTCTTTTTTGGAGCAACTGAAAAGTGTATATTCTTCATTTCCTTCTCTGCTCTTGCTACCGTTAAGGGACGGTTGGTTTCCAGGTCAATACACTTGTTGGCTACTATTGTCGCAATTTCGTGCACCAAACTTTCATACACGGTGTTGCGCTCCTTGTCGGAAATTTGTAGCTCTCCCTTGTTCAGTATCTCGACGCATATCTTTCGAATATCCGTCGTTTGGAAACACTCCATTAAATCCTATAAAATACCGAAAAGTCAGGTTTTTCGCAGGAATGAAAGCAACTCGATACCTTTTTGTTGGCTACGATGCCTTTCGATACGTTGGAAAACACGTTTTCTACTTGAAGCACTTCATCCAGATCCTTTTCTGTCCCATTTCTCCAAGAAAGCACTTTATTTCTATAACAGGCTATTTCGAACCGTTTTCCGTTTTTCTTTAAACGAACAACAATCACGTTGGTTAGTCGGACTTGCGTCACCGGTTGTTTCAACATTGCACAATTGTCGTCTCTTTTCCAAATGCCGAATCATTTGTGTGTAGTTACTTGTACGAGTTCGTGTACTGCTGCCTGTGAAGAGTCTTTAGAACGAATAGAAAATGTAAAGTACTCGTTTGGCATGACTGAATGATAGAAATAATAATAGTACATAGGCTGCGAAAGGTATGGAAACAAAGAAAAGAAGTTCCCAAGTAAACTCGACGGATAAAAAGACCTGTCAAGCTTTAAAGAGACCTGAGAGTGAGTAACTCGTTGTCGTCGTGTTGTGTTTCTCACTCGGTTTGCAGAAGTAGGAGAACCAAAGAACCAAAAGGAGCCCAAGTGCTGTGTTGTTTGTGTCGAAGTGAAAGAAAAATAGGGAATTTAGTATACGAGTAAAAGCTGTGGATCACTTTATACGTAGAGTATGACAAGTGCTGTTGTTTTTCAGGTTGCAAACCGAGGAATAAAAGAGTGTGTAAAGAGAAAGAGAGAGAGAGAGCGCCTCCAATGACGAGGCCAAAATTCATTCTTGCATGAGCAACTGCGTCGCCTTGACAGCCAACCACAAAACTTGAAGTTTCTTTTGCGTGGATGTTGCATACGAAGAATTGAAAAGTAGTTTCGTTGTAACTGTTTATTGTGTGCCTAATGACGGGCGCTCTAGTACAGAGTTATATTCTTGCAAGCATTGGTTCCTGTCTAATGGTGCTTGCTTATGGATTGAACCTTTTTGGCTTGTGTCCCAGTAACTCGTTGATGTATTCAAGTTTCAACGCAATAGGAGGAGCTCTTAACGTAGCGGCCTCTGCACTCACAAGAACTTGGCCTTTTGTGGTATTATACGGCTTATGGACGGCTGTTGGAGTTTACGGCCTCTTGAAACTGTTCCACGACAAAATGGTATATATGATACATAGTAGATACAAGATGGAAGCAGAATAAAGAATTGTTACCATTTTCGTTGTTTTATTCCTCTTGGATGAAATCGTTGCAAGGTTTTGGAGTTGTATGGACAGCCATTCTCTTTGGTGGGAGATCATTCGTTATTTGGTTGGGAGATGTTGAGCTTATCCAGTCCCGATCATTTAGGCTTTCAAGGATGGCGATGGCACTCTCTTTCTATTTTATATGAACTTGCTTGTCTTAAAAACTCTAGTTATTTCTATGCAAACAAGTGTTACAATTGTTTCCGTCGTTGTTCATCCTCAGACTCGATATGTTTCCAACAGTGCAAAAAGACTTGTCACCGTGACTCTCAAATTGTCCACAAAGCCTTGCATCACATTTGGGATTGGAATTGGAAGACTTTTGTATTGGTAGAAGAAAAGCTGTTTTTTCCTTGGCTCCGAAGCTTGCAAGTCAAATCTGCGTATGAAGGGATCCTCTCAGAGCTGGAAAAGGAACGCCAGCGTGTAGTGGATGTTTCCTCCAATAAGCAACAACAAAGTCACTCGTCGCCCCAACATTCTTTCTTTTCTCGTTGGCAAGACAAGTTTGCCAACATTGTTTTCCAACCTTGGTTTCTGTGGAAGGATAGATCGAAGCAAAGGGAATCATCCTCGACAGCTTCGGTTGCTACGTGTAAAACATGGAAAGCTGATACAGAACAACAATATCAGGAGCTATTCAAGACATATCGACTAGTCACCTTATTGCATGACCTGTGTGACCAATATTTCGATCATGAAAGGAAATGGCTGCTTCCTAAAATCAGTGCTCTGGTGCCAGTTAGGGAACAGAAAAAATTCAACAACAGAGTTTTGCGGTTCTTAGGTTATGCAACCTGTCGACTTCAGTTGGTGGTGTTGGATGAATCCTTGAAATGTAGGCATCCAGAAGAATGGCGACAATTTCGTTCTCAGGTACCCAAGCCAGTTCGACTGTTGATTCCTTATTGGAAGCGTCGCCATTATAAACAAATGCATCGACACATGTGCATACTGGGACCATAACAACAGAGAGACTAGAAAAAAGTTGTAAACATTTAATTTTTGTGCTTGTAGTGAATTTCTGGACACTGTCTCAGTCTTTCTGCTGCTTGCTCAGGAGTAATGTCTCTTTGTGGCTCTCCCAACATCTCAAAACCAACCTAGAATATTTCAAAACGATATATAACACATAGAAATGTGAAGAAACTTGCCATAAACTTGCGAACCGTTGCGGAACGAAGCAAGGGAGGATAAAATCTCATATTGAATTGACAATATTCATAGCTATCCTTTCCATCCGTCGGCGGTTGTCGTAAACCCATCGAATAGGGAAAGCTACAACAAAATAAATTATCATATCGACAGGTAACTCTTCGATATATATCTGCCAAGCCTTCCTGCTGATTCGAGTCCAAATCTTGTAGACTTCGGCAATGCGTTCGAGGAAGAACCAAAGTCTCAAAAGGCCATTCTGCCCAAAACGGAACCAGAGCTACAAAATGGTTGTTTTCACAAACAATTCTTTCCTGAGCTTTCAATTCTATGGCCAAATAATCGAGTAGCATATTACTGCGTTTCCTCTGCATGTAAGATTTCATATTTTCAAACTCTACGGCTGGTTCTGTAGGAACAAATTCAGTTGCCCATATCTGACAGTGAGGGTGTGGATTGCTACAACCCATGGCTTGACCCTTATTTTCAAAGATTTGAACGTGATGGATATAGTCCGTCTCTGCAAGTAAACGATGTTGCTCTGTCCAAGTACGAACCACGCCAATAAGAGAGTCCACCGACATTTCAGCTACAGTCCAGTCGTGTCGAGGAGAAAAACAAATAACTTTACAGGTTCCCTTGACTCCTTCTACTTTTAACAAATCTTGATCAGCGCCACTACACACAGAAGAAGATTTGTTCAAAGACAACTACGAGAATAGGGCAGAAACTTACTCTTGTTGTTCAAAGGATGGTGTATCTGGTAGCAGTGCAGCAAAATCATTTGTAAACACAAAAGTTTCGTCATATTTCGGGTTTTGCTTCCCACCCGCACGACTGTTTCCTGGGCACAGATAACACTTGGGGTCGTAGGTAGGTTTCTGCTCTTCTGCTGCAGGTTCTACTTGACCTTGCCAGGGACGTTGTGCACGATGAGGAGAAACTAGTACACTTCTATTGGTTAAAGGGTTGTGTCGTCTATGTGGGTGCTCCGTAAACTCAAGATGAGAAGCAGACATCATCTTCCAACGACAAGAAGAGAAAAAAAATGTGACGAGAATGGCAAATGGGGAAACAGAAAAAAAATGTTTTGCGCCTTTGCAAGTTTGGCGCCAAAAAAAAAGTGTAGTCGTCTTCGAAATGAACCTTTGAACATTTATTACTTCGAGTCTTTTTTGAAATTGCCAATGTTCAAAATATCTACAAGGACCACTTTTGGAAAGGCTTCCATAGCAACCTTCTACTTGATATTCACAGGAACCAAGGGGTATCCGTTATCAAATGTCTAACTTTGCTTCTTCACGTTCACGTGGCCAAATGGGCTGAACAAGTTAACACACAAGTATTTTCAATGGACATCCTTACCAGTGTCTGCAACCGTTCCCACAGCAGTATCCTCTGGACGCCAGGTATTTTGCAGTGAGAACCGTGTATCCCGTCTTGGGATCCACGTATGTAGGCTTACCCTCGGCTCGAGCCTTTGCTTCCTTTTGAAGAATCTCGTCCATCACTTTGTGAACTATACCCCCACAAGGCGCACAAGGCTCTAAACTTCCTGCACAACCTCCAACTTGCACTCTTTCCCAAACTGCACTCCAATCATAACTATGTTCTTGACTCGACTCGGTTTTGGACTCGCGTGTGTTCTTTTTTGTTTTGTTGCTGTACGACATTTTGGTGAGTCGCTTCCATTTGGTGGAGGGCATGTGTGGTGGTGGTGGTGGTCATGTCTCATGAGGACTTTGGCTCGGAAGAAGAGTTTACAGAGTTTGCAGAAGCCACAAATGAAGCACCTCTTAGCTCTTCCCAAATATTCTTTCAGTCCGATGAGAACAGTTATTCTCAAGTTGGTTTCACCGTTCCTGAATATTTACAGTCTTTATTGCAAGTCGAAAGTGACTCGTTGCGTCTCATCAAAAGCTTTCCCTCGTTGGATGCAACAGAACGAAACGACTTACTTCAATGGCTTATGAAGGAAGGCAATCCTTTTGAACAAGAAACACAAACGGATGGGGAGACTTTCTCTTCCCTTGTCCATATGCCAGACGATGATATATTTCCCACAACTGCTGCTTGGAACCACGATACTACGACAAGGACGGAACAATATTATACCCAAGTTTTCCAAAACTTTGTTCAGAAGCAAGTTGTCGAATTGAGAGACACACCACAACCACCAGACTCGCTGACCATTCATCTTGCTAGTGCACTTGACACCCCCAACGATTCTTTACAAGCAGTGGAGGTGGAATTGCCAAAAGAGATAGCTCATATCAAAGAAAGATTGACCAAGATTCCTTTACCTAGCTTGTACGGAAGGAATGTCAACAAGGGGTATTTGAACCCCACTTCTATATCGGAAATGCTAGCAGCTCAGCGTGCAACGTCCCAAGTACTGGAAGACTTGGACGCGAAGGAGGAAGTTGTCGTGAATGAAAGTGATCTAGAGAACATACCTAGTCCCCGAAATTGGCAGTTGTTTGTTCCTTCCGATGACGAGTCGTCAGAATCGTCTTACTCTGAAGAAACCAATCCAGTTGCTTCTTCTAAACCGACAGAAGGAAACCATCCAAAAGAAGAGTTGTACGAAATAGACCTCGGTTGAATAGTTCTTCTTCTCATCGAAATCGGGAAAGTGCCTTTTTCCTCTTTGCCCTTTGCTCCAAACAGCGAAAGCCAAATAAAGCAACGATGAATTGTGCATTTCAGTGGTCGACTGGCT
Organism: Galdieria yellowstonensis; assembly: GCA_026122205.1. Classification (NCBI taxonomy): domain Eukaryota; phylum Rhodophyta; class Bangiophyceae; order Galdieriales; family Galdieriaceae; genus Galdieria; species Galdieria yellowstonensis. The sequence continues at coordinate 42,285 of JANCYU010000001.1, read as the reverse complement.
GTTGGTTTCCACAGTGGAGAATATCCAAGAAAAAGACCAACGGCTGTGGTTGGATACAGAAAAACATATCGAATATATTCAATAGCAAATGGAAAACAACTAGGCCTTTGGTTTTAGCGCACCTGCAGTCTTCTTCTACCCGAGAAAACCCTGAACATTCCTCCCACCAAACTCCAACCTGCAGTGGTGACTCTCCAGCTCCAGAATACATACGCGTAGGATATAGGAACGATGTGGACGCTGGAACACTAGTTAGAATTCGACAATTATATTTTTATCTGCCACCTAGTCTGTCACAGCGAGACGTGATGACCGTCTTGCAAGAGTACGGGAGGAGAAGTTGTGGAGAAGCTGAATGCATAAGGGTGAATATTATACAAGTACAGCAGAATATTGCTGCAAGCTCCGACTTGTTACGGCCTCAATTGTATTTTTGTATCGAGGCCTTTCGTACAAAACAAGCAATGGAGGCTCACGAATACTTATCACATACTATGGAATTGCGCAAGTTTATCCAGCAATATTGTCAGAAACCGGAAAATGACCAGGAAGTAGAGACTCTAATAGATGGACAGTCACCCTTTCCCTTTCGTAACAGTTGGAACATGAAGAAGAGTTATGCGCCACTGCGAACACCTGACCCAAGGGACCCTTGGAAACAAAGAAAACGAGCTTTGGATTTATTGGCAAAAGATGTAGGCATTCAAAATGTATCCATTCGTATCACTCGATTGCAACCGACCAACAGAGCGAGCGATATGGAATGTTTGAGAAAAAATGTTTTCAAGATGGCACGTTCTCATTGTACCAAAGATGGAGTAATTCGACTGGATGTCATAGAAGAAGAAAAATATTCAGGAGATATTTTCATAGTCGAGGCATATCAATCCGATGATCTAACAAAGTTGGGTTATTTGGAGTTTGAATGGGAAGAAAGGATGCAATCCGATGTTTTGCCTTTTACGAAGAATCACACCGTTTGGAAAGGATGCAACGTATTTCCAGATGCAGAAGTGAGTATTGCAACAAATGTGGTACAGTCCAATGACTCGAAATAGGAATGGCAAGTAACAATGCCAGATACTCTCCAAGAAGCCAAAAGTACGCCAATGAATGTTTATCAAAAAATGGCATTTGTATTTGGTGTTGGTGCATTGGAGAAAGTTGCGACATATGCCAAAAGATTTGGAAAGAGAATCTTAATTATCACTGGTTGGAATCAGGTAAGAACAAGTTGTTACCGATAGATGTGACGAGATGATTTCTTCTGCGGTATAGGCCAGACTGGACCCACTATTATGGGAATTAGATTCGGAATTGATCCAAGGAAATATTCAAATACTGCCTCCTATATCCGTACCAGGAATGTTATCTTCTTCAACCTTTGAAGATTTGGTTCAAAATGTTCGAATTCGGAAGCCCGAAGTTATTATTGGAATGGGCGGTGGTTCAGCATTGGATGCTGCAAAAGCTGTTGCTATGTTTGCTCATCCCGAGAATCGAACTTTGCATTCCTTTTTACAACATTTGAGGGACGCTGCACAAAACAAAAGGTTGACGATGGAATTCTTTTGCGAGGAACCAGTCCTTCCGTTAATTCTCATTCCTTCGAGGCCTACGTTGGGAGCAGAAGTATCTCATGGCTCCTTGTTTAGTTTTCCTGGAATCGTCCATGCCTGTTTCGTTCATTTCACGTCGGATGAATATAATTGGATGAGCAACGCTTCCTCAAGCAAGGCTAGTGCGGCAACCCAAAATATGGTTTCTTTGGTAGATGGAAGATTATACGTTCGTGGACATCACGTCGTCATTCCTACTGCAGCCATAGCGTCGTTGGTGTTGTGTGTAGAGAGCTTTTTGTCAAAGGAATCCAATCCATTCACTATTGCGTTGGCGAAAGAAGGTAGTATCGGTTTGTATTTATGGTTATGAGCAGCGCAATGAACATAGATGGATAGGAATTTCGACGGTTGCGAGTTATGTAGAAAAGGCATCGATCGAGCCAACCAACATGGTGGTTGCGGAGAAAGTAGCTTTGGCTTCCGTGATTGCAGGTCTCGTGAGAGAAGGCAAGAATTTTGGGTTGACAGGTGCCATCGCTTTGGCATTAAGTGGACAGAGTGCCATCAGTTTTCGAGACTTGGTGGTACATGTTGCAAGTGTCACATTGCCCAATTACGTTGCATTCATAAAGCAACGAGGACAAGAAGATATACGACAACGGTTGCGCCAAGTGTCGAAAATGATCACCATGAGTGACGCTGCTACCGAAGATGACCTCGTCACGTGGTTCAAGCAACTTGTGCATGCCGCAAATTTGCCTCGTTGGAAAGAAGCAGAACTACAACATGTGCCTTGGAAACAAGTTGCGGAGATGATCGTATGGGAAACGAATAGAGTAGAATTGCCGGTAGAAATGACGGTGGACGATGTAAATAGAATACTCGAGGAGTTGGCCAATAAACAATAGACTTGGCTCTCTCTTTCTTTCACGAAAAAACAACGGTGGGCAAAAAAAACAGCACTTTTGTTACGACGCTTAATATTCGCACACTCTCCACACAACCATTTACGATTGTCGAAGTGCTTCTAGCATATCTCTCATTTCTTTTCTATACGACAAGTCAATAAAGCGTTCACCAACTTGCACAGTGAATCCTGAAATCAACGATGGATCTTGTTTCACGTGAATGTCCAGTTCCGTCTCCGGGTCGTCCGGAAAGAACCTCCGAATGAGTCGCTTCCTTAAAAAGCAAATTTGCCACTCCGTCAAGGGCCTCGCAGTCACCAAATAGGCAACGCGTTGTCCTTTGTCTCCCCGCAACATATTGTCCAACGCACCGACGATAGAAGACAGGTTTTCCAACCGCCGATTCTCTTCCACCACACCCACAAAACGCTGGAAAAGATCCGAAAACTGTTCACGTTTCAACAACTCGCGCAATAATTGTTGCTTTTCGCCTTTTGGAACTGTGGGATCTTGTAAAAAGCGCTTGAAATCCGGATGATCCGACTCAAAAGTGCGAAACTGCTTCACATCGTTGGTGACTTTCTCCAAAATACCTTCTTTTCGAGCAAGGGATAATAAAGTATATGCATAGCGACTGGCAACACTCGAACCTAAACTGCTTCCCTATGGTCATATAACATACCAATCAACTCGTATACTGGGAACAAGAAAACGACACGATACCTGATCACCGCTGCTTGTGGAACTCGATGAAGAAGTAGCACTGCAAAAGGAACGAGTGAATACTGTTAGATTGGCACCACGAAGCTAAAAAATAATTGGTTACCACCGTCAAAAGAATATCGAACAACCCACCTTGGAAGCTATTGAACGCAACATTGCGCAAATCCACAAGAAATCAATGATGGCCCAAGAATGGACATGGGAGTGAACCCTCGTTATTGATAGACCAGCAAACAATAAGGCTTTGAAAAATAGACGAACATATGACATCGAAACTTAAAAGTCAAATTGCAATTGATAATAATAAAAACACAAAAGTTTTGGCTCCCAAACTAGAACTCAAAAAGTTTCGTTATTCTGAGCAGGATCCTTCGTAGAGTACAATATTTGCTACAAGTTAAGCAATAGCAAAAACAAATAGTAAGAAAAGAGAAAAGTGCTCTTTATTGCAAAATATTTTCCTTCAAGAGAAAAACGACAAAAAACTTTTCAAAGCAGTTAAAAGACAATTTTAAAAATCGTAATGAAAAAATATGAACATGCTCGAAAGTCACTAAAGCAACTGCAGTAACATGATGAATGCTTTAAACTCTTAGTTAGGAAAGAATTCTGCAAAATTAAACTTTGCTATGAGGATAAATTTTGAGCAAGATCGCTGACTGTCTTCCTACAAGTATTACGAAAACATTAAATACTAGTCAAAAAGGAGTACTAATCTACTATTAATGATTCAAATTAATACCGTAAAAGCTTGCAGGCTGACAGAAGAGACAAAATTGAAAGAAATCATTGAAAATAAAAGTCTCGCTCAACGATTAATTTCTGTGGGTAACAATTATTTCGTAAGCTACAAATATAATTTGGATCAGAAATTAATTCAAACAAAAAGGCATCACAAATTCTCGCTGCTTTTTAAATTTTCGGGTGGAAAGAGAATTGAATTTCTGGAATTGCGCCTTAGTAGTAATAGAATATTTAATGTGAAACTTATTGTCAAATTAATCCTTGTCGTGTCATTCGTTTATTACACGAATTTTAAATTATGTTTTGGAATGCAGACCTTTTCTAACGTTTAAACTAAAGCTAAAAAAGAGATAAATTATTCAACTTTGCAACTACAAATTACATTATCTTCTCCCCACTTGACTTGAGGATACGCAAGTTGCACTAAGAGATCATACTACGAGGATTCGATTGCAGGACAGTTATCCAACAACTGGCAATATAAAGGTTATTTACAAGTTGCAGAGTTAAACAAACTAGTTTCTCATTGTAAACATTTAATCATCCTAATCTTTTCTTTTGCGCAACACCCGGTGGTCTTGGATACAATTTTGGTGTAGTTCGTTCTTTTTTTAAAATAATTATCGCTTTCCTTCTTTGATCGACTGGAGAAGGCTCTTCTTCGGTGTAGTAAATATCATGAAAGGTTGCTCCAACAGCCTCTATTGCATTCGTAGCTCGTTTCAACTCACTATTTTGCGAGTCGACTGACTTTTGAGCAAGAAAATACCCTCCTTGTTTGAGAAGCGGAATAGTCCATTCAACTAGGACATCCAAGGAAGCAACAGCTCTTGCGGTAACAAAATCAAAAGATTCTCTCATTTTCCTATCGTGACCAACTACCTCGACTCGAGTCCAAACGCAGCGAATTTGTTGAAGTTGCAACTGCTCGATCATTTTCTGTTGAATTTCCACTTTCTTTCTTGTTTTATCGATCAGTGTGGTGTTGCAGTTGGTGAGTGCTATCGTCAGAGGTATACCTGGTAGGCCGCCACCGCTACCTACGTCCACTAGATGGATAGGAAGCTGAGAAGCAAGCTGTCGTATCAAAGGCACCAGATGAAGAGAATCTATACAATGTTTTGTGATCACTTGGTCCCAATCTCGGATTGCTGTAAGATTCACGTTTTGGTTATATTCCATCAACAATTTGGCAAAGTATTCGAGCTTATCCACTTGGGATGGGGTTAAATGCAAGGTATCGATGCATTCTTTCCAACGTCGTTGCACCGAATGGTGGTGGTGGTGGTCGTGGTGAGTACATCGCAACAAGGCAAACGGAGGAGCTCTTTTATGTGGACGAATCGCGGTGAGTTGTTTCCACAACCCAACCACTGGAAACGACGCAAAACCATACGACATGGGAACATCCATCGCAAAAGGAACCACATCTCCATTGCGTATGTGTGTGGGGAGAGAGAGAGAGGGGTTGGCAGTTTCCTTTATTGTATGGATTGCGCACCAAAATTGCGTTACTATCGTATGTTCCCGGATCCTCCCGCACACCCACATTTTTCTTCAAGCACCAATGTTCATTTGTTGTAAACGAGTGGACAATACGCAAATGACCTCCTCCGCAGGTTTCGATACATGAGAAGGTATCCGTTGCTCCAATTCCCGTTTCAATACTTCAAAACGACGCATCACCCATTTTTTGTCCACTTTCATTTCCTATCCGAAAACGATTCAATCCTTGTTCTTCCTCCCATCCCATCAAATATATATATATATATATATATATATATATATATATATATATACGTACTCGAAATAAATTTTCCAACAACCAAAAACTGTTTTCGTCCAAATAATCCGTAGACAAGACAGCAATAGCATAGGTAAGCATTCGAAAGAACTTTTGAAAGATAGAAAACAACACCGTCTTTTCCACAACATCGCTGTGATCACTTTCTTCTAGCGCTTGGCCATTTTCTACTGGTTTCTTCTCGTGTGTTAGGGCGTCGATGATGCGTTGTTTGTCGGCAACGATGGGAATCACGGCTTCTATACCCGGCAAAGACGTACGTATGATATTCAATTCTTCCACCTAGCAGAAAAAAAAGTATTGAGATGATGGAAAAAGTGTGGTGCGTTTCTTACCGTTGGAAAGGCACTTGCGGTATCCAGCTTTCGAAAGAGCGTTGCCGAAGCCGTATCGAATCCATCTCCCGCATGAAACAGAGAACGGTGTCCATGTAAGTAACCCACAAACTTTAGAGCTTCTTGGTTTAAAACATCCGCCAACTGCTTTCTTACAGCTGTCGAGCTTTCTTTCGAAACCACTGCTCGTAACACTTCACGACACGATCGACGGCAATCATGATGATAGATGGTACTAGGTCCAAGTGACCGATTTTTCTCTTTTCCTAGAAAGCACCCAACTGTTGGTTTGAAAGAGGTGCCAAGTTTATTTGGGCAATGCACAAAACAACCCAACGAAGCAACCACAACAGTAAGATCCGTACGACAACCTCGCACGTCCATTCTCGGTTGGGCGCCAAAAATCATCGGCTGGACGACATTTTTAAGTTCTCCATGGCTCCAAATTTCAAGGATGACTAGATTCTTCTTATCTTGTATTTTCCAATGTTTGCAAAAAAACACACGAATTTCCATCCGTCAATAAATTGGTTTTTTGTAGTATGGCAAAAGAACCAAAGGGTGGCTGTTCTGCCTATATCATGGCCTGTTTGGCGAAGCCGTATCTTCAATACTTGTCTCAGAATGGCCTTGAAATGGGCAGTGCTCGTGTCATTGCTTTCATAGAAACTCTGATTCAGAAAGGAGACGTGGCTCCTTTTCAGATCCAAAATATCCGCTTTGAGAGTATGCTTGAGGAAACACAATATTATAAGCCTTGATGATCACAAAGTGAGAGAGGTGATAAAACACTATCAGAAAACAGAGAACAGAAACTAGACTACAACAACAAGAAGAGAATAGATATCAACCCTTTTTTTCCCAAAAAGAAACTCGAAGGAGCAAAGCTGCTCTTCTACACGAACCTGTCTCAGCTTGTGGCTCGCAATACCCACGAAACCACCAAATATAGGTGGGTTTCATTTTGTTGGAGAGAAAGAAGATGGAATCTTATGAAGAATAAAGAGATTAGGCAGGGGAGCAGCTGGGATTCGAACCTGGGACCTTCTCGATAGGTTACAAAAAAGACCTTTAACTTGCAATCATGTACTATGCTACTTTCAACTAATGCAAGCTTTCTGTTACTCGACGATCAAACCGTCAAGCCAAAGAGCTTTGGAATCTTTGTTTCGATAATAATTTCACAGTTTCATGGGATATTACAAAGAACAAAAGGATAGCGAAAAAAGCGCAAGTTCATCTGCAACAAGTATCAACAGAATAGGTTTTTCCAAATTCTGCTTTCCCTCATAGCGATAAAATGAAGTGGTCTTCTACAGGACACTCTCACTCCTAGTCTGTATATACTTTTCAATCAGGGTAGAAAGAGTATTGATTTTTTTTCACAAGCTGTTCAAATACGAGACGCAAGCCCTTTCATAATTGGGCGCATACATGAAAATATTGTTGTTGGATGTGGAGAAATGGTAATTATCTATGTCATCTGATATCTCACCACGAATACGAAATCTACTTGCAGCACTGCCTTGTCACATTCTCTAATTTTCTTATGGTATCTCACAGAAACTATATTGGTGATATTTATTGATTTGGAGCCCAACTGTGGGCCTTGGGTAAAATTGTCTTTTGTTAATCTTTACATATATAAAACCCTTTTTTCTGAAGTAAGGTCTTACGTCATAAAAAACCCATACCTTGGTCTTCTAGTGACTCCTTTGTCCATAAATATTCCTTTTTATTTTTCGTCTCGTACGGCAATGGCATAATTAAAGCCGGCATAAATTCGATCCACTACCAAAGGCTCGCCTCTTTCATTGGAAACAATTGCCACGGGTTCCCACTTGTCTTCTTCTTCTCCTGTTCCAAGTGCTCCGGCATGTCCACGTCCCCAACTATACACATGTCCTTCACTATCTACTGCCATAGAAAAGAACCATCCAGCTGCAATCCACTGAATAGGTTCTTTGGCAATCTTCAACAATTTCTCTACCATCCTAGGTTCTCCTGGAAAAACCTGTTGGTTTTGTTCCCCAACACCTAAACAACCAAAATGATTTACTCCCCATGTCCACACTTGACCTCCTCTTGTAAGTCCTAAAGTATGCGCTCCACCAGAAACCAACTGTTTCCAAGGCCCAGGAAGATGCTCCAAGGCTTGAGGTTGAACCAAGTCGACTTCTTGGTGCATACCAAAACAATGATATCGACCACAACCCCAACCAAAGGCAACTCCATCTTTGTTGATAGCAAAAACATGGCTCGAACCACAAGAAATATATTCTATTTGTTCCTTTTCTAAGCTTCTTATCAACCGTGGAACAGTTTCCTTGTTTCGATGGGAATGAAAAGATTCCCAGGGAAACCATCCTCCTCCTGGAACTTCGCCATGTCCTAAACGTCCTTCATTGGCTGAACCAAAACTATATAGCTATATACATAGGAAATAAGAGAAGATGGGAGAAAAACAGTTCATGTATCTATATCTACCTTTCCAGTATCCGATAAAGCTACCGAAAATCCATGGCCAGCAGCTACTTGAACAATTCTTACTTGTTCTCTTGCCAAAGACTCTATTCTTTGAGGAGTTTCCACACGTCGACAAGTTGTTCCTAAACCCAACTCTCCACGCTTGCCATAACCACAAGAATACACGTGACCTTGTTCTAATGCCATAATATATATACATATAAATACATATAGATAGGAAGAGAATAGAAAATCATCTTCAAGGAAATACCTACCTGTAACAAACAACGAGTGTCTATCTCCCGCAGCACAAGTAACCACTCTTTCAGGAATGGAATCTATCAACGTGATACCTTCTGCTTGTTTCAGTGCACCTAGACCCAACTAGATGGATTGTACATTCATATATATATATTGACATGGATATACATAGAATAGGAAAAAAGAGTATTCTTACCTGACCATATCTTCCAACTCCTGAAGAATATACTTGGCCTTGTTTGGTCACAAATAAAGTAAATCCTTGTCCACAAGCCACTTGTCGAATACTTTTATCTATATGTACACACACACACATATATATTTACATATAAATACGTGTCATTCGACAAGAAGACAAATTACTTTCAAGAGAAGCAACTATCTTTGGTCGATACACAGAAATAGCTCCAGATACGTGGTCTTCATATTCCTACTCCAAGTCAGTTTTCACCATTTACTATTAGAGAGGCACCAAGTACTTTTCCAGCAACTTCACTAGGTAAGTGACCAGTCCATCCGCCATCTGAGTTACCCCAAGCATAAACAATACTTCTTATTCCTTTCCAACCAACAGTTGGAAATACTTGGTGACGAGTCGTGACAACTCCTCTTTGCATTTTGGCTGTCGCTTATGGTTGGTTCATGGCGATGCCTTTAAAGAAGCGAAATGATTGGAGACAAAGCAACAGTTTTATACCGGAAGAAATAAGAAATTATGCAAAAAGTATTCATTTGGTAGAAAGTAATAGGAGTCCTTCCTATTTCTATTGTCCTTTTTGTAAGGTGGAAGTGGAACCAACGAAAAGCTTTTTGGATAAACACGTCAACGATGTCAAACACCGAAAGAAAACTACGATATATCAAAGTGAAAAGGGACAACAACAACAAGCAACTCAATCTATAGAAACAGTAGAGCAAAGTACTTTGGTGGATGTTCCCTATCAACACGAGTCTGGGACGACTGTCAGTCCTAGTGCAATCCTCAACAACAACAACCATTCATCTGGTTCCGTGTATATTTCCTTGCAAGACAATTGTTACTGTTTCTTTTGTGGTTCTCAATATTACCGCCAACCATCCACAACCAAAGATTTGGACTTACCTCCAAACTTTTATTTACAACCCCAGGAGCATAGCGTGGTTTCTTCCTATGAAACATTTACCGATATCTTAGAACCTCCTTGGCTGTCTCCCGTTTTAAAGAAAAAGCTTTCCTCGAAAAAGAGCATTTGTCATTGTTTATCGGAAGAGTTGAAATTATTTGAGCGTTATTTCAGTTTTCATCCGACGGAAGAGAGTCGACGAAGACAAGTTGTATTATTTATTCGAGACAAATTGGAGAAAATGGCGATGACCTCGAATAGTGTCGTTGTATTGGATGATATTGCTATTTCTTATAATCTGTATTTCGATTCCATATTGTTATCTTGGAATGTTCCTTATTGGAATAGTGCTATGGAAGAACAATTGCGATTGTCATTGGAGCAAAATACAAATCATTGGCAGTTTTGTCAACTATCGAGAACAGCACAAGGTGGAGATATTCCGGTATTGTGGATTATCGAACAACGATTGGGAGTTTCTATTCAAATATGGATATTGACGAGCCATTTGCAGTATTTGAGTAGAGAGTCTGCTGTTTGGTCTGTTGCGGTATGGAATGACCCAGACTTGCGATGTATTTTATTGTTTATGAAATATTGGGTTTATTGGAGACTAAATGTTTGTCATTTTTCAGATATTTATGTGTTTTGGTTGTTGTTACATTATAAGAGAGTTTGTGGTAGTTTATTTCCTAAGAAAAGGAAGAAGAACAACGATTGTCAGGAAGACAAACAACAAGAAGAAGAAGAGGAAGAAGAAGAAGAAGAGGAAACTGGTCGAGGATATATTTTCCTACAATTGCTACATTTACTAGGTCAAGTCATATCCCATATTGCTTGTGCTTATCCCATCGATCGCCGATTGTTTAGTTTTTCCAAAAATGAAAAGTATTTCAAAGATATTTATGCACAATTGGGAGAAATGTGTCGACAAGCGTATTCTTTCTTCAGTAGTAGTAATAATAATAGTGCTGGTGTTCAAGATATGTATTCTTCTTCTCCTTTGGCTACTATTCTTCCTTGGAATCGACACTTTTTATCGATGGAAGCTCACAAGAAGAACAACTAGCGAACGATGGCATGTTGTGACCAATATTTGACGGATTGCATATATTTTTGTCGATCGATGGCAATTCCACTGCCGCCTTCCGATATCAAAGCATTTCTCATGATCGTGATAGGTTGCATTGGAAGTTCGTAGTTTTCATCTTGTGCTTTGATATTGACAATATACCATTCCGCTTCCTAATAAGAATATCATAAATATACAATATTGGATAAAAAGATGACTTGCTTGCTCGGGTAAATGTTCGCCACGTTGTGTCCTTTCCTTGACTATTTGTTGTCGATGATAGAGAATAATATCCAAATACCTTGAAAATGCATCCATTTGAATGTATATATAAATATATGTCATGCTATACTTACTTGGCTATCCAAGTAGATACTTGAACACGAGGAAAGAATCGAGTCAATACGGGAAGTTCCTAGAAACAAGAGTCATTCCACGCAATAGATATAGAACAACAACAAAATACTTGGGGAGTTCTTGCTTCATAAGCAGTTCTTAACAAGTGCTCATTGGAATCTGTAATTGGAATGACACCTAAAATAATGACCATTGCTGGAATCAATAGAGAGAACCCAAGATGGTTTCTATTGCTCACCAACACTTGCACCTACAAAGTTGGGAACGAAAAAGTGCTTACAAAACCAAGCATATCCATCGACCAAAGGACTCGTTTTGTTGTCTGCCAACTTGGATGGATTATTCCTTGGTTTCCTTGGATACAAAGTTGTGACTACTTGCCTCGGCAGCTTTCCAACTGGTTTCATAGTATTCATTGATTTTAGATACAAATTCTTGCTTGGAAATGGAAATCTTGGTTCCTATATATATAAATAGATACACATATACAAGTATCTATGATTATTATTATTATTCTTACCACCAAAGTCTGGTTGATCAAAGTGTCGATAAGCAAACGGCTCCAACGCAATTGTTCTTCTTATCATTCTTCTTCTCTTTGTGTGTGTGTCGTCGGCAATTGTTCGACTAGTGAATATCCACGACGACTACTATTCCTAGTACTTACCAATGACTAGTAAATTATGGAAATTGGGAGTATCTTTTGCAGCTGTTTATGTAGCAACCGATTGGCTATATAATAAACCTGTATTTGCTCATCAGCTTTCTTCCAAGATAGCACCACCCGTGCCTACCAGAAGACCTTTTGCTATGGATGCGCATGGACAAGTTCGAGTGGACGACTTTTATTGGCTAAGAGATAATTCCAGGAGTGATAGAGAGATTATCGACCACTTGGAAAAGGAAAACGAATATTTGGAATCGACCCTGGAAGATACCAAAGGATTACAACAAGCACTGTTTGAAGAAATGAAACAAAGAATCCGACAAGATGACTATGCCAAGTTTCCCTATAGAAAAGGTCCTTATTATTATTATCAACGGATGGAGAGTGGAAAGCAGTTTCCTATTTATTGTCGTCGCAGAATAATAGCACAGGATAAAACCTCCTCGGCTACGGTGGACGATACCATGGACGAGTCTCTACCAGAAGAAATATTGTTGGATGCCAATCAATTGGGAGCTGGTTATGAAAACTATAGAATTGGAGCTTTTGAAGTGAGTCCAGATCATTCCTTGTTGGCTTATGCCGATGATACAAGTGGAGCTGAAAGATATGTGGTACGATTCAAAGACTTGAAAACTGGTAAGTATAGTGACTATATATCTGTATAGGATGTATCTAGGAATGACATTTCCTAATGGTCGATATGTGTGTGTGTGTGTGTGTGTATAGGAACTTTGTTGGACGATATTATTCGAGACTGTTCAGGAGACTTGGCTTGGGCCAATGATAATGAGACCTTATTTTATCTTACCAAAGATAGTTTAGACCGACCAGATCGTCTCTGGAGACATAGATTGGGACAGTCTTCTATGGAAGATGCCACATTGTATAGAGAACGTGATGATGCGTATTACTTGTCTTTGCACAAGTCACCTACAGAGCGCTTTATTTATTTGCATTGTCGTAGTGCAGAAACAAGTGAAGTATCTGCATTGGATGCCAATTCTCCCAATTCCTCGTTTAAAGTATTGATTCCTCGTAAACAAGTAAGTTTTGAATATTCTTGTTGAATAGTAAGTGACTATCTATGTGTTTGTGTAAAAAGGGAGTGGATTACGATGTTTGTGATAGAGACAATTCCTTTTATTACTTGACCAATGAAAATGCTCCTAATAGAAAGATTGTTGTAGCTCCGTTATCCAATCCAACTCAATGGACAGAAATCATACCAACTCAACAGTCCATCGTATTGGAAGACTTTCGTACTTTTAGGAATCATTTGGTAGTTTTACAACGCAGAACAGGTTTACAAGAGTTGGCAATTTATACTTTGGAGAAACAACTACAAGAGCCTTTGTCATCACCTCATATCCTCAAGTTTCCAGAAGAAGCTTATAGTCTTTCTCAATTATCGGGAGAATATGCATCTCCTGTGGCTCGTATTCTTTATAGTTCGTTGGCATGTCCTGACTCGGTTTATGATATCGATTTGAATACTTGTAAAATGGTTTTAAAGTGGAGACAAGAAATATTGCATACTCGTTTGGAGGATTATGTGACCAAACGTCTATGGGCAACGGCACGAGATGGAGTCACAAAGATACCTGTTTCGGTGGTTTATAAAAAGGATTTATTTCGTCAAGATGGAACATCGCCTCTATTATTGGAAGGATATGGTGCTTATGAAATAAGCAATGACCCTAGATTCGATCCTGGTAAGTTACGGAATAATAATAATAAAAACGACATATCCAATCATTGGAACATAGGTTTATGTAGTCTGTTGGATCGAGGTGTTGTATTTGCAGTGGCACATGTACGAGGTGGAGGAGAATTGGGCAGAGATTGGTATGAACAAGGAAAATATTTGAATAAGAAGAATACATTTACCGACTTTTTGGATGTTTGTGATTATTTGTTGCAAGAGAAATACTCGAGTTTTGGTCGAGTTGCTATTATGGGAAGGAGTGCTGGTGGATTGTTGATCGGTGCCACTTTGAATATGGCACCGGAGGGTTTATTTGCTGCAGCCATTGCAGGAGTGCCTTTTGTCGATGTGTTGACGACCATGTTGGATGATACGATTCCTTTGACGATTAAAGAACGAGAAGAATGGGGAGATCCACGACAAAAGGAATATTATGAATATATTTTATCCTATTCACCTTGGGATAATATTCAACGGAAGAAATATCCTCCGATATTGGCAACTGCTGGTTTGCATGATCCTCGCGTAGGTTATTGGGAACCTGCCAAATGGGTATTGAAACTTCGGGATTATAAGAAAGATGACAATCCTGTACTGTTGAAAGTGAACTTGGATGGTGGACACTTTTCTAAAAGTGGTCGATATGATAAGTGGTTGGAAGATGCACTAGAATATGCCTTTTTATTACGTTGTTGGGGAATAGAGAAATAAAACACACCAGGTTGCTTTCTCCGTCTATCATCCTATGTGTTGTATATCATATATAAATATATATATATATATATAGAATACATACAGAGCAATTCTCCTAGGATACCTCGTCTTGATTCCATTCCATCCAATCTTGAAGAGCAACCGATATCAAATGTGACATTTGAGGAAGACGAGTACTGGGAGGTGTCTGGAGATCCTTGTCACATTGGTCAGAACATGTACTATTGGAATGAGGATCGGAGGTATTCTGGGAACGAGAAGAAGAAAGGTTGACTTCCACATCTGAACAAGGTTCCTTTTCTTTGCTCGGACTGCTTTCAGGTGAAATATTTACATCCTCGTTGTTGCATGGCTTTGTATCTTTCTTGTGATGATGTTTGGATATTTCCTCTTCGAGACTGGAATGTCTGGTGGAACAAGGAGGACTGTCGACTGGAATATTATTCTGTTGCGTCTCCAACGATGTTGTTCCTACTGGAAAGGATAGTGGATTAACAACTCTCCAACCATTAGGAGAATATGGAAATGTTGTCCATCCATTGTTATTATTATTCACAAAAGGCTGAACTGGAACAAGACACCAACCACTTGTCGTCTGCATCCAAACAGCTGCTGTAGGATATAGAATACTCGGAGAATTGCTCTCTTCTTCTTCTTTTCTTGTATAGGGAATCCAAGGATAGCACATATCTCCTTGTGGTGGAAATGCACTGCAATATGGAAACACAGCATTGTGATAGGTTGGAATCGAGTTGCAACAAAGAGGAGAAAAAGTCAGTGGATTTTCTGTGGAATTGTTTGTACGTGTATTCTTATCACCAGTAGAATAGTTGCTATTTTGTGAACTTGTACATCCCAAAGGAGACAACCACTTGTCCATCGGAGGTCCTGGAGCTTGAGGAAGCACATGGCGATTTCTACTATGAAAAGACTCTGTAGCGTCGGTACAACTTGATTTCGACATGAAACCACCTTGTACGCTGCTAGTGTTTTCTTCTTCTCCTCCTTGTCTTGTATGAGAATACTTTCGCTTGGGTCGCGGTGGAGGTACATATTCTCCTGTCTGATATTTTTCCACTTTGTAAAAATATTTCTGAGCATGGGATCGAATTTGTAATACGTTTTTCGTTCCTACGTACTTCTCAATTTGTTTCCAATCTCGATGATACAAATGAACAGCTTGTACAAATCGCTCATGTTCTTCTGGAGTCCATACTTCTCGTGCTTTCTTCATGACATAAGGTTTGCGACGTCTGTTTCTCGTGTTCTTTTGAGTGTCTTCATCCACGGAATGCATACTTTCCACCGTACAAGACTCTCCTCCTGTACGACTATTCAACACATCATTCTCCGAATGCCATGCCATCCCTCCTTCTGTGGCTCTGTTTTCATTTTTGGATACAGAAGAACAAGAAGAATTGTCTATGGTTTGATCATTCCAATGTAATTTGCTGCTGTTGTTGTTGTTGTTGTTATCGAGGTTGCATAACCCTTGGTCATCCTGTGGATGGTCTTGTTGGGATAGGTCTTTGAATGAGACGCCATCCGTAGGACTATTTAATGAAGGAAAAGAAAGTGTCTTCATGTTTTAAACCACTACCCACAAGCACAAGATGTTGCTGAAAAGCGCGCAAAGGACGATATCTTGGTTTCCAACAACTTGAGTATGGTAGAAAAAGGGTGAGTGCTCTACAAACACATACACACACACACACCCTTGGCAAAAATTATTTTTCCACTTGCTAGTTGTGCCACAAGAGAATAATAAAAGGTGGAATACTGGAGCTGTGTTGGTTTCCACACCCCACACTCCACACCGACAATCCGCCTCCCTGGGACGTCAGAGAATTTTCCAAAAGGAAATGGCCATCGGCTTCCAACGGCATCGAGTCCATTGGACAATAGGAGAGTCTAGAACAAGTGGAAGAAGTGGGGGAAACAAAGCAACACTGGCTTCTTTGAAGGAGGCACACTAGTTGAAGCAAGTTGGAGGAGAACATGATGTGTTTGTTTGCCTAGAATATCTGTAAATGTGCAAGCTTGGATATTTGCAATCTTCTATACATTATACATATCTTGTACACACATCAAACATAAATAAATATATAAATAAATAAGCATATATATGTATATATATATATGTACATATGTACATATGTATATGTATATATAGCGATGGAGCGCAAGTATGTAAAAGACTATCTTATCCAACGAGGGTTTTCTACCAAATTGGGGGCAATTTCTCCGTTGCCGGCCATTTTCTTCGCATCTCACGGTAGAAATACAAAAAATGGTCGGATATTTGTCACCCATTTTCATTCCATTGATGGAGCAAGGCAACATGGCCTTTCAAATGCCATCCATTCCTAGACAAGCTTCTCCCAACAAGAGTTTCTCTTCATCCTTTCAATGTTCTTCTTTCACTAGGACGGAGCACGGCCCAACGCGGTGGTTTCCTTGTCGGCTAGGCAATCAAGCGCGTTGGACGAGACTAGGTATAAGGTGCTGTGAAACAACGACTACCAAAATGGGACGAGGTGAGTACAAACTGAGTGTTGATGTACATAAGAGAATATTTGTGATGTAGAAACCCGGGTGCATGAATCATTCACCACTATCGAAAGCAAACCAACACTGGCTTCGGTATCCAAAATGCAACAAGACAACACGTATTTCTTTCTTTGCAACGGTGAATGGAGTAGGTCGACTGTTTTCTAGCTAGTACATAACAATAACTATCGCAATCCTTTGTGTAATAGGTGCAAGTTCCCAAGGAAAGCTACTGAAAGAATATTCGCCTTGCGATGCACAAGTATGTTATACTTATCAGTCATGTTCCAATGAAAATGCAGATCGATGTTTTCATGCAGCTGCAACTGCTCAAGTAAGGTGGATTGCTTCTTTTCGAGCAAATGAATAAACTTTTGCAAGGCCAGTTGGGCAAAAACACCGTTGTGGAAAAGAGCAGAATACCTCAAAAAAGCTGCAAAAATACTTGTCAACTATAAAGATGAGATATCGCAGTGTATTGTAAACGAAATTGCCAAGAATACCAGAAGTGCGCTATCCGAAGTTGTAAGAACAGCAGACTTGATAGAATATGTAGCTGAACAAGGTAGGATTTATCTATCTTTCTATCTAGATAGAAAAATAATTTGTTGCAAAAAGGTATTCGACAGAGTGGAGAACTGATGTATCCCGATTCCTTTCCAGGTCATGTACGAAATCAGTTGTGTCTCGTTCATCGAGTTGCTTTAGGAGTTGTGTTGTGTATTCCACCTTTCAACTATCCTATCAACTTGTGTGCTTCCAAAGTTGCTCCAGCTTTGATGATGGGAAATAGCGTAGTTATCAAAGCTCCTAGTCATGGTGTCATATCTTGTTTATATTTGGCATCTGCATTTCATATGGCTGGAATACCTCGTGGAGTTGTCAATGTGGTAACAGGGAAAGGATCAGAATTAGGGGATTACTTAGTGAGCCATCCTTTGGTCGATGCAATTTCCTTCACAGGAGGCACTAGCACTGGGAAAAAGGTTTCCACCAAGGCTGGAATGATTCCTTTACAATTGGAACTTGGAGGAAAGGACTGTGCAATCGTACTTGAAGATGCGGACTTGCAATCCTCCATTCGTTCCATTGTGTCTGGTGCTTTTTCTTACAATGGTCAGAGATGTACTGCAGTAAAGATTGTCTATGTAATGGAACAAGTAGCCGAAGATCTCGTGAATGGATTGAAAGAACAAGTCCAAAAATTATCTGTTGGTTATCCACAAGATAATGCCGACATCACGCCTTTAGTTAGCCAGTCTTCGGCAGAGTATATCGAGAAACTGTTTCAAGATGCTATTCAGAAAGGAGCCAAACAAGTTGTTCCATGGAAGAGAAAAGATAATCTTGTATGGCCTAGTATATTGGATCATGTCAACCAACATATGAGAGTGGCATGGGAAGAACCTTTTGGTCCTTTATTGCCTATCGTTCGAGTCGAGTCTGAAACACAAGCCATAGAAATGGTGAATAAGAGCGACATGGGATTACAAGCGTCCATCTTCTCAAGCAATATGGAACGTGCAATGTCGATAGCAGATCTTCTCCAGACAGGAACCGTTCATCTCAACGGACAACCAGCAAGAGGACCGGATCACTTTCCATTCCAAGGTTGGAAAGACTCCGGTATCGGTTCTCAAGGAGTGCTCTATAGTTTACAAGCGATGAGCAAAGTGAAGAGTATCGTAGTTCATTTTACTAGAGAGACATATACTTGCAATTAGAAACGAGTTTGCATTTCTTTGTTGGTTGCATTCCATCGCAAAAAGGCATGAATAAAGTCATCCAAGTCTCCATCTAATACAGACTCTACATCTCCCTTCTCCACATCGGTTCGAAGGTCTTTCACAAGTTTATAAGGATGAAAAACATAATTTCTAATTTGGTTGCCAAATTCAGCTTCTATGGCATCTCCGCGTATTTCATGTCGAACTCTTTCCATGCGCTCCTTTTCGAGCAACCACAACTTGGAACGTAACAACTGCATCGCAATTTCTTTATTTTGATGTTGACTTCGTTCCCTCGCACTTCGTACTTGAATACCTGTTGGAATATGATGTATACGAACTGCTGTTTCTACTTTATTCACATTTTGTCCACCTTTGCCACCCGCACGCATCTATTTCATATATACTTTGATGAGAAGAACATTGTTCCAACAACCAATTCACAATAATGGAATACATACCGTAGTTACTACCAAATCTTCCGGTGGAATAACCAAAGTTTCCGATTCTCTTTCTTCTATCCAAGGAGTTACTTCGACACCAGCAAAACTTGTTTGTCGTTTGTGACTGGCATTAAAGGGTGATAGACGAACCAATCGATGGGCACCTTTCTCTCCTTGAAGATAGCCATAAGCATACTCATTATGTACTTGCAAACAAGCAGATTTGATTCCTGCTTCTTCTCCATCGGCAACATCAACTATAGTGAAGGCAAAGCCTTGTCTTTCACACCACCTCGTATACATTCGAAACAACATAGCAGCCCAATCCTGCGCATCGGTTCCTCCAGCACCAGCTGTAATAGTTAAGACTGCTGCATTCACGTCATATCGACCAGAAAACAAGTACTGGGTTTCCCAACGATTCAACTCTTTCTTCAACTGTACAATATGCTGCGTTGCTTCTTCGAATAGCGCAACATCAGGCTGATGTTCTGTTTCCTGCAGTTGTAAGTAGGCTTGCAAATCTTGCAAACGACGTTCCCAACTAGTAAAAGTTTCTAGTTTGCTTCGTTTGACAGCCAAATCTTTCAACACCTTTTCTGCTTGTTCTCTGTTTTCCCACAAGTTGGCATCGGCAATATCCAGCTGCAACTTTTCTATCTACGTATACAAACACAATCATAAGAATAAAATGGCACGAGAACAATTGGATAACAAACCTCGCTTCTTAGTTGGTCCAACGACACCGAACGAAAAACGTCTCTTACTCGTTGCTCTATTTGCAAATATTCTTTGTATACATCTATTTGGCAACGTATGGTCAAATATTTCTTGCACAAGAGAAAAGTTTGTGTCGGTCGGTGTCGACAAATAAAGTGGTGACGACAATTGCCTTTATATACTCCAACACCACGACTGCAACAAGATACAAAGCCCATGGCAATGATCCAAACCAAAAGAATATTCGCTCAAGGTCTACATAAGTATAAATACAGAGCAACTTTTCAATTTTCTTTCCATTGATGTCCACATTCTACACAACGATAAAATGTCGACATGGGTTCATCTGCCGAACGTGTTTGCATCTGAAAGAAATAAGCTCTTTGATGAGAACAACGAGGACACATAGCGTCCGTTTGGTCAGCCTATCCAAATACATAACAACAACAACAAAGAAAAGAGTGCGTTAGTTTCTCAAAGCACAAATACCAAGTTCTCACCAGTTCCCACTGTTTGTCACCACCCAATACATCGGCTTCCTGTTTTTTCTGTAAACCAAACAACTTTCTTTCCATCTTTCCTTCTACTTGATAATAAAAAGGACATGTTCGACATACAAAACGATACGAGTCTTGCTGCTTTTCTAATAACAAAAGGTTATGACACCATCGACAGAATAACATTGCTCACTCAATTCCTCCGTTTCCCATGTCGTCTTCTTCTTCCCATGACCGACATGGCATTCAAGTGGCCAAGTTGTTACAGAGACAAGGAAAGCAAGCGAAACGTTTTCAAAGTATTGTAAAAACACAACAACAGAAAAAGGATAGAGACCGTCGTAGAGTTGCAGAATATAAAAAATGGTTGGCGAAATTGGAGAAAAAAGGCGAGTTGGAACGATACAGCATCAAGGAATGGTATGGGAACGACACAACAGGAGACAACGAGAAATCCCTAAATAGTCGACAATACAAAGAAGCAAAAGTAGCTTCTGATGTAGAACAAGATGGTGTGCAAGAGATGACGGCGCCCGATAACGTGCAGTCGTACAACAAGCAACAACCTCTTGAAACGGAGACATTTCAACAGGTAATCGAGTCGCAAAAGAAAGAAAAATTTGCTCGTCTACAGAAACGTAAGGAAAAGGTAAGTAGTTGTCAATAATGACAATTTCTATTGGGTTGAATATATTGTTCTGTTTTGTAGCATAAAAAGTTGAGTTTGAGAACCCGCAAAGGACAGCCCATCATGAAATATCAAATGGCCAACGTCTTAGAAAAACTGCAACGAGACAAAGAAAAATGCTAATAGAGAAATGGCGCGCTCTTAAGAGCGATGATGTCGAACAGTTTCAAAAAGCGACTCATAATTGCCACTTTCGGACTCGTTGGGAAAAAATATTTTCATGGTGTTATGAAAGGCTTGTTTGGCTACTTGTTCGATGGAGACTTGAAACAGTTGAGAAACTATTTCTGCAACTTGTCGAATATGACATGGCTCCGTTCGTCCTTTGACACAACTTGTAGGTTCATATTTCTTGTAGGATACACTTTTCCAATGACTTTGTATCCAATGATATCCCGCATGTGTTTTCCTAATTTCACAATAAGGACAGTCGGTTTCTAAGACCAGACGATGAAGAGGTATTTTTTGGACAACTCGTAGGTTTTCTTCTGTTTTTAGAGAGCAACCATTTACGCCTATATAAAGATCCAAGTCGAGTAACTGTTGGAGTTCTTCTTCATTTCCTGTGAAAGAATGAACTACTCCGTTTTGGAACCTGTTACGATGCTTTCGAACTATTTTTACAAAGTCTCCATCCGTATTGCGGTTGTGGAATAGCATTGGAAGCTTCAATTGTTCTGCTAGTAGGAAATGATATTCGAAGCCTATCTGTTGTCGAACCTTATCACAAAACTGCAAACGATCATAGTCAAGTCCACATTCCCCAACGGCAACTATTTTGTCTTGTGCAGAAGCAGCTATATCTGCAAGATTCTTTATATGTTGCAAGTTTATGGAGTCTTGTGTATCCATAAAGACGTCACACCTCGTTGGGTGAATTCCTACCGTACTAAAGAGACTTGCTGAATCCTTTGCCAACTCGATGGCTTCTTTCGCCATATCAACAGAACCTGCAGTTATGAATATTCGAAACACACCTGCTTCTCTAGCTCTATCCAACACCAGAGACAAGTCTCGTGCGTGTCTTTCCACTTGGTTATACACCCCAGAAAACATGGGATCTGTCAAGTTGGCAGCAACATCAATGAACGCTAACATTCTTCTAGAAGACTGCATTCAGCAACCTTGTTGGTACTAGTCACAATAATAATATCAAGTTGCGAGTTGCGTAGGAAATTTTTCGATCGATTTGGAGCATTTTTGTATGGAAACAGCAACGTTGGATGCGTCGTCTCCCTATGGCTGCTGTTTCGTTCCTTTGGTGTCCAAAGCTTTGTCTAGTCACACTAGTTTTTCCATAAATAGTTTCCAAACTAGTTTTTATGGAACAGATCCCCGTTGCTTGAGGAACACCTGTTTTCGTTCATTGTCCTCCTCCACAAAACGTCCCAGTAGACCGTGTGTCTTTCCTGTATTGGCAACAACCAATCTATTGAATGGAGAAGCAATTCAGTTATCTTCACATTTTGCAGAATACAAGCAACTTTTGGCAAATACAAAACATCCTTCCAAGGTGGTGTGTACGATTGGACCAAAGACTTGTAGTTTTGAAATGATAAAAAAGTTGGCAGAGTGCGGTATGAATGTGTTGCGTATGAATATGTCGCATGGCACACATGAGTGGCATCAGCAAGTTATCGATCATGCCAAACGGTTGAATGAAGACTTTGGATGGAATATTGGTATTCTATTGGATACCAAAGGACCTGAAGTTCGTTCGGGTGACCTGAAAGAGCCGCTGTATGTGGAAAAAGGTAGCAAGTTTACTTTCACTATCCGTAGACAAGTAGAATATGAACCTTTTACGACGGATGTGAATTATGATGATTTTGTATCCGACGTGCGTCCCGGTGACATTTTGCTAGTGGATGGTGGAATTTGTTCTTTTTTGGTGAAACAAGTAACCGATGTGGATGTTATTACGGAATGTTTAGAAAGTGGGATATTGACGAGTCGTCGACATCTCAATGTACGAGGAAAGAGTGCTTCGTTACCTGCCATCACCGAAAAAGATTGGTTGGATATCGATTTTGGCATCAAGAACCAAGTCGACTTTTTTGCGCTTTCTTTTGTGAAACATGAAGATGATGTATTATACCTAAAGGATTATTTATTACAACGTGGCTCATCTGCTTTGGTTATTTCCAAAATTGAGTCTGCTGCTGCGGTACAACGACTGGAATCCATTTTGAAAGCATCCGATGGTGCTATGGTTGGTTGTCATTTGTATCATACAGTTTGTATGTACTAACTTTTGTGTGTATGTCCACTAGGTTGCTCGCGGTGATTTAGGAGCGGAAATTCCTATCGAGGATGTTCCACTAGTACAAGAAGAAATTGTGCACATCAATCGAAGGTTACAAAAACCAACCATAGTTGCCACTCATATGTTGGAGTCGATGATTACATTTCCTAGTCCCACGAGAGCCGAAGTTACCGATGTTTCTGAAGCAGTTGGTCAAGGAGCCGATGCAACAATGTTGAGTGGAGAAACAGCCAGTGGTTCCTTTCCTTTAGAAGCTGTCCGTACGATGTGTACTATTGCGACAAGTGTTTGGACATTGTTTTATGACAGAGTTGCAAACTGCACGCTACCTAGCCCGGTGACTCCTTGTTCTCCAGGAGATTCATCTGTCGTTGCCTTGTGTTCTTCTGCAGCTTTTCTAGCCAATCACTTGAAAGCTCGAGCACTTGTAGTATTTACGAAAACTGGAAAAATTGCTTGTTCCGTATCGGCTGCTCGACCTCGATGTCCCATTTTGGCATTTACACCGGATGCAGGATTGAAACGAAGACTATCTTTGTATTGGGGAGTAGAAGCATATCAAATAGCGTTTTCCGATGATCCGGAAGAAACCGTTTCCACTGCGATAGACAAATTGAAAACCAAATCTCATTCTCCTCCAATGTTCCATCACGGCGACTTGATCGTCGTACTTAGCGATATGTTGGGCTCCAATGGCACTTTTGTGAATTCTGTCCAAGTTCGTCGTATCAAGTGGACGACGAATCATTACTTGCCGGAATGACAGATGGATTGGTAGGTAAATGCGTTGTAGGATTATCCTCTTTTTGGTTTGTACAACAGCCCAATATCGTCAACAACATGGAAACATTGGAATAAATATTATTTCTATCCACTTGGTCCGCCCAAGGTAACCATAATTGAGCATCTTGTATCAATGCATCGATAAATTCATTGTATCGTTGACGAATACTTTGTTCCGTACAAGGAATATATGTCGATATTTTCAACCATACTTGTCGTCGTTGTTGCGGTTGTAATACACCACAACATGTGGCAGCCAAAGTAGCTGCAGCAACAACCACATGAATAGGCTTTCTTCCAGTAAGTAACCATCTAACAAGTCAAGGGAGAGCAACTGAAATGAATACTGGATGATGGACACACAATACAACCACATACCTTTGTTGTGCATACCACAATAGTTTCTCACTTTGAGTATATACTTTACCCAATTCGGAGTCTTGTGTCCACAATACTTGATGGCACAAGACGTGACAAACTCGCCATGCCAACAACGATAATAACGAACAAGATGGAGAAGCATCGTCCTCTTGTTCTTGTTGTGCGTTGGCAGCAACTGCCGTGGGTTGAAACAATGGCCACAATTGTCGATATACTTTACCTGTTTCACTCAACCAACAATTGGCAGCTATGGAACAATCCGTCATACTCACTGCTACTTGAGCTTGTATACGACAAGCGATATAAATACATGCCGCACTAGATGCCGATAACCAACGTTGGTGACATGGCCATCCAAGTTGAGCAGTACGAGCGACTATAGACTCCAAAAGAGGCCATAAACTGCTATCGTTGTGGTTGTCTAGGGACAATTTTGCCAGCGTCTCTTTACACTTGTTCCACAACGATTTGAATCTATTCGAACGTGGAGTAGCGTCGTAATAAGCGTTGTTGTTGTTGTTTGA
The DNA here is from genome assembly GCA_026122205.1 of Galdieria yellowstonensis. Classification (NCBI taxonomy): domain Eukaryota; phylum Rhodophyta; class Bangiophyceae; order Galdieriales; family Galdieriaceae; genus Galdieria; species Galdieria yellowstonensis. The sequence continues at coordinate 17,282 of JANCYU010000001.1, read as the reverse complement.
AAACCAAACATGGTTGCCTCGCCAATACCATGCTTCTCTTTCATGCTCTGCTTGTTGTAGTAAGAGAGTCGCATCTCCTTCAGAAGTAAAACCACAACGGGGACAAACGAGACAACCATGACTGACAATACAACTCGTTGAACATTCTCTACAAGATATCGTTTCCAACAATTCTTGTCTAGGAGGTTCCATCTTTGAACCGACGCTCCAAGGAGACGAAGCTTTGGTGGCTTTCCTCCAATTTGGCTTTCTTTATTTTTTTGGGTGGTTGGTTGGGATTATCTCCGTGCTGACAACGCGAGAGATAGGTAATCTTGTGTCTATCGAGATAAAGCAAGGAAAAACGTGAAAAGTCATTGTCGTGTTGGTCGTTGTGATGATGTTATCGACGTGGTGTCCTCCCAAGTGGTTTGCATCCCATCCTTGGCCTTGTTTTGTTCCTTCTTGTAACAACGGCCGTTTATGGATGACTGCTCGTCGAGGAGGAGAAGGAAGAGTTGTTTGTCGTAGGAATAGGTTGAATATCATCAAGCCATTTTGTCCTCGTTTTTTGGTCCGCAAGAAGAACAGCAACGGTCGTTGGTGCTACATCGATCATCCTTGTTTTCCCTGTGGGAGCCCAAAGCCGGTCGAAGAGAATTGGCATCGTGGTTGTGAAAACCCGCATCGAATGGTAAGTAGACAATGTTCAAGAGAGAGAGAGAAAAGTGTAGTTGCAATTTGTTTTGGGGCAAACTTTCGAAGGCTCTTGTTGTTGATGAACATCAACTAGACGCTCAAATAGTTTGCGACAAGAAAACGTTGTGTTTTGTGTTGCTCAGTGGCTTGGATTGCTCTTGTAGCCACTGTAGTGTCAATAGTTACACATACAGCTAGTCATATATATATATATATATATATATATATATATATATATATATTTAATTGATAGCATGGAAATATATATATTGACATGTGATAACTAGGATTGGAAAATGATGATTGCTGCTGTTGGTATCAAAGAAGAACAAAAAGAGTCTTTTCATCTCGTTCGTGCAGGTCTACTAAAGTTGGCAACATCGGAAACGGATGAACTGTTGATAGAAGTAGCCAATGAGTTTATTCGAGCAGACCCTGAAAAGCGCTTTCTCGTGGAATTGGCATTGGAAAGTATTTTAAAGAACAAAAAGATGGAGGAGGAACAATTGTCATCGGTATCGAAAAGTGAACATCGAGTAGTAAAGTTTAGAAAACGTCGACAAGTGGTGAAATCCAGTCGAAAGCAAAGGAGAAGATATGATTGGAGATCGATTGATTCGCCTTATCTTTGGGAAGACAATAGTAAAAAGACGGACAGCAGCACTAGGAATGCGAGAGATAATAATAATAATAGCGATCATAGCAATGAATGCCAACAAGTAGTTTTAAGTATATTACACAATGTACTGCAGCAATTATCGTCCAGTCCACCTACGAGACTACCTTTGTATGATTGGTGGATGGAATGGGAATATTTTTGCAAGGAAAGAATGCAACAAAAACAACTTGGAAGAGTAAGAGAGACCGATCGTCATATACGTGAACAACGAGTTGTGCAAGTATTGGAAAGAATTCAAGGAGAAGAGGATGAAGTAACTATCGATGAAATAGAAATAGCAGCCAAGACAGTTGCTCGTATTATGGATTATTCCGATTCTTATTGGTCCGATCATGGAAATAAGAAGAATAGAAGAAGAAGATCGACGAATTCTGATTCCTTTAGTACATATTTGACAGAAATAGGCAAAGTCCATCGTCTTTCATTGGAAGAAGAGAAAGAAATATGTCAAGAAATTGCATTCTTTACGCATTTAGAAGCAGTGAGAGAAGACTTGAGAAGAAGAATAGGTCGTTTACCTCGAGAGCATGAATGGGCCATGGAGACAAATATGTCGGTTCCTGAATTGAGAGGAAAACTGATAAAAGGACGTCGTGCAAAGAATCGGATGGTTGCAGCGAATCTTCGTCTCGTCATATGTTTTGCCAAGCGTTTTAGGAATAGAGGTGTTGCATTCCAAGATTTGGTTCAAGAAGGCAGCATTGGACTCATTCGTGGAGTAGAAAAGTACGATGCAAATAGAGGATTTCGTTTTTCCACTTATGCTTCTTGGTGGATAAGGCAAGGAATTCACAAGGCACTATTGGAATGTTCCAAAATGTTTCGATTGCCTGTTCATGTGAATGAAATGATCAAAGAGATTCGTAGATGTTCTTATGAGTTGATGAATATTCTGGGAAGAGAGCCGACCAAGTTGGAAATTGCGATGAAAGTTGGTATGCCTGAAGAGAAAGTGATATTTTTATTGCAAAGGGCTCAAACTGCCCTAAGTTTAGAGATGCCATTGAGAGGTTCTGATAGTTCGTTGGAAAGTCGTACGTTGGGAGATGTTGTAAGTTCGACAGCATCGCCTAGTCCTGAAGACAGTGCCTTTGGTACGAGTCTAAGATATGATTTAGAAAGAGCTTTGTCCCAGTTGGATTTTCGTGAACGAGAAGTGATTCGAATGCGTTTTGGTTTGGACGATGGAAGAACGAAGAGTTTAGGTGAAGTTGGTAGTTTATTTTGTGTTACTCGTGAACGAGTTCGACAGATTGAGACTCGAGCTTTGAGAAAGTTGAGGGATCCACGTTGTAATATATTCTTGAAAGAATATATGGAATGGATTAGCGATGAACGACCTGGAATGAAGAAGCCAATGGCAGTCGTAGATTAGGAACCAGCAATCAATTCTAATACTTTGATGGTTCCTTGACTATTGGCAACTACTATTAGTTGAGGTCTTTTTGGACACCAACAAACAGAACTGACAAAATGTGTTGTATCTCGAGTTTCTTCTCCAGTTAGTGGATTTTCACTATTCATTCTAATAAAGGAACAACAACAACAACAATAATAGAAGAAGATTGAGAGAAAGAAACAACATTATCCAATAAGAAGACTTACCGATAAGACAACATCGGAATACCCATTTCCTTATAATATACATAAACTGCATTATTCTCACTTCCACACGCAATATATTCGTCACTCGTCGATAATCCTACAAAGTTTTTCTCATTTTGATGTCCTTGAAAAGTTCTTTGTACACTGGATTGGGAAATATTCCACAACTTCAAGGTATTATCGGTAGATGCACTAACCTAGATAGAGGGCAATGTGACAAGTATTCCTCATGAGAGAAAAGGCACTTTTACGTACCAAATGAAAGTCATCGAAAAACTTGATATAAGAAACTGCTTTCCGATGTCCTCTCAATATATGCAGTGCTTGTTTGGTTTGACGCAAGTCATACATATACACTTGGTGATCGGCACAACCAAAACTTATCAAATGTTCCAAAGTAGGATGAAACTGAACACAACAAACATTTGCTCTATTCTCTCGATTCATTCAATATCATCATGGACTACATCAACTTATCTTACCTATTCTCAATAGTTGAAACCGAATGCAACTGTAAACTCGACCAAATCTTCACTTTTCCATCATCCGAAGCAGAGGCAAACTTGGTAGGTTCCACTTTGGAAAAGTCAACCGACCAAATACGTTTTTCGTGTTCTTCAAACTCATTCAACGTCTGACCAGTTATCGCATCCCACAAGGTAACGACACCTTCATAGTCACTACTAAGCAGATGATTGTGAATATACGAATTCCAACTGAGGCAACTAAGTTTCGTAGGAGAAACCATTTCTTTCACAGGATAATGCGTATCCAACACAGATTCCAAGACATTGCCAAACTCAAATATTCGAATTCTCTTGGTCACACCAGCAGTCGCGATATATTCCGAATCTCTGTCAAACTCAATACTGGAAATGATATTCGAAATATTCGGTATTTCTGCATGTTTCAAAATTGCTTTGCACTGTAAACCCGCATATTTCGAAAATTTGTACAAGTCTTCTCGAAATTGATCCAATGCAGCTCCAATATTATTATGAGACTCCGAACACTGATGTAAAGTGTACAATCTTTCCTCTAAATAATCAAAATGTTCCATAATACGTTGTCGCCTATTCATATGCAACGAAGATGAACTTTGCATATGTTCTTCTAATGCGCTCTCTTTGTTCTGTTGCAATAAAGGATATTCGGATTCCAACTGTTGCTTACTTTGAACGAGCACTTGCAACTCGTCTTGTAAACGACGAACAGTGGCTTCCTTTTTGGAAATTGCTTGTTGTAAAAATTCAAATAATAAAAACTGATCTTCTCGCTTTTCTGCTTTCTCTCGTTGCTCTTTTTTGTTTTTCAAATCTTCGATGAGCACTGCCAACTCTTCTGCAGATAAATTGTCTACTTGGCTTATCCAATGTTGCAAGTCGGTAGAAGCAGAATAGGAATGGCTTCGACTGCGTTTCCTTCGTTGTTCGTATACTTTTACTGCTTCGTCCACTAGCACCTACCATGAGCTTTGCCTGTCCACGAAAGAACATTTGTGCTGCCTACCTTCATAATTCGGTTTCAATAGACTCATTACTAGATAACTTTGACACGAAGGACAACTACTTTTGGTTTCCAAATGTTTGGATATACACTCATAACTGGAAAATGAGGAGTCGTGCTCTTGTCAATATGTACGAACCACACAACTAGGCAATTGCTTACCAAAAAGTATGTTGACAAGGGGTTATAAAAGAGTCTTTTAAAGTTGTAAAACATATAGGACTAGGAAAAAACAAACAGTGGGTTCCAAGTTCAAGGATATATCCCAAGTCTTACCATTCCACTGCTTTTTCTGTAGATGAAGAAGGAAGACTGGAAGTAGCTCTTTCAGAAGACTGACTGGATGATAGTTGGTTGTTACTTTTACTGGACATGAAGAAGAAAGTCTCCTTGCATCTATTCTTCCAACCTTGTGAATAGACACATGAGAGAACGAGAGACACAAGATTTTCAAGGATCTTTTACCACCACCACCACAAGGAATTAATCTTTCTTTATGAATGTTTTCTTCTATATTCTATCGCTTCTTGTAAAAGTTTCCACAAATGAGGATCTCTATCTATCGCAGGTTTATAAATAGTTTTCAAATATTCGACAGAAGAAAACAAACGACGTTCCAAACACTCCAGTAACAAATACACAAAGTTCAACAAAGGACCACCCTTGCCGTGGTTGTTATTATATTGCTGTAAATACTGTTGCAATACTTGTTTGGCAAATTGTAACTTTTGTTGTGATAATAACAACCACAACACTTGTCTGGTAACAAAGAGGTCTTCTTCACTAGGCAGTCCTTGAGACATCCATTCTTTCAATACCAAAAGATATTGTTGGCTATCGGAAAGAATACTGTAATACGAAAGTGCTCGGCGATAATCTCCCATTCCAACGCAAGTCTCAGCCTCCAACTTGTACAAATCGTGTAAAATAGTTTCTGAACAGCGCTTCTCCGTAGCAAGTCTTTCCAGTTTGTTCCCCAAGGTGAGCTTGGCTTTCAGCGTGTTGGGAAATGAAGCAAGAAGTGTTGCAACTTGAGATAAAGTTTCTTCCGAGAAATAGTGCTTTCTCATATATTCTTGTGCTTTTTCAAGTAATACAATAGCACACTGAAACTGTTCCGACTTGGCCAAGTCTCGGGCACCTTGTAAGAGACATTCTAAGGCCTCTTGCTTCTTTCCAGCACGAAATAGTCGATGATGTAAAGCAGTGCACAACTGTTCTGCTTCATAAAACGAACCTTGTTGTATAAGATTGCTCCATCGTTGTTGTGGCGCATCGGTCATGAAAAAGACAACGACAAGGACAATCCCACCACAATGACAATCGTTGCAACAAGTAAATATATGGAATACGTATTTGTAGTGTAAAACACAAGAATATATCCAAGAAAACCAACAAATTGTATTCTATACAATTTTGTTCTTATAGAACATGAAATAAATCATCGCCAAAGGATATCGTGTCAAGAGGACTTAAATATGCGCTCCATAATCCATAAAACTCTCGTCTTTCTCTTCGTTGGAATCGGATAAAATTGGCTTCATAAACATTCCACAAACACTAACTCTTTGATCCATTTCAAAAGATGGAAAGACACCTTGTTGATAGGTTAAAACACCGATTACTTTGGCTGGAACACCACTAACTACCATAAATGGCTCAACAGGTTTCAATACCTCAAACATTTATCTTTCAGTCTTCACCGACGCAAAGATAAAAACTACTTACGACTGAACAAGCAGATACATATGCACCACGACCAACTACAATATTCCCCAATACTGTGGCACCTGCACCTAATAAAACTCCATCGTGTATTTTTGGATGACGATCTCCGGTTTCTTTTCCTAAATTTTTTGGTGGATTTCGTTATTTACTTTCCATCAAGATCATAAGAGGCATACCCGTTCCACCTAGAGTCACATTGTGCAACATGGATACGTGATTCCCTACCGTAGCAGTTTCACCTATAACTACACCTGTTGCGTGATCAATAAATACTCCAGAGCCAATTTTTGCAGCAGGATGAATATCTACTGCGAAACTCTTGGACACCAAACTTTGTAAATAGAGAGCCAAAGGTCTCCTCCCTCTCTCCCATAACCAGTTGGCCAAGCGATAACACTCCAAAGCATGAAACCCTTTGCTGAATAAAAGTGCTTGAACAGCATGTTGAGTAGCTGGATCTCTAGTAGTTACTGCCATCAAGTCCTTTCGAATAGCACTACGGTACCTTTCAACGGAAACAAAAAATTGTCAAGAAATGAGCAAAGGAAAAGCCAAAATGCTTGTCATACGCTTCTGAGTCACTCATAGCTTCTCTTAGTAGTTCCATCCACTGGGTCGCCTGGAAATATCCAGACTCCAACTTACTTGCCAAGTGAAACGACAAAGCGTCTTCTAAACTACGATGGTTCAAGATGATGGCAAACAGAGTACTAGCCAAGTGAGGCTCATTCCTGGCACCTATCTCTGCTTCTCTCCTTATAAGTTCCCATAAAGGATCCTAATACGTCAAAAACTTTCATTTTCTATCCCAACAAACTATACAAGCTACACTTGCACTGGCTTCCCGTAAGCTTCTTGCAAGTTCTTCCGGGGTAATAGGGGAGCCAAAACCTGGACCCGTTACTTGCAATTCTTTTCCATAAAGTGGAGGTGGAAAAGCAATTCTTGTATGGTTCGTGTTGTACTTGGGAATATCAGAAGCAGAAGAGTTTTCCGATCCAAAATGATTCATCGTGACAATCCTCTTATGATCCACCAGCCACAGCTTTTCATGATTTGTTTTGCTCATGTCACCGAGACTGACTTGGTCGTTTCTTTATTTCTCATTCTATTCCAAATACACACACACACACAAACACAACGTTGCAAGTAAAATACAAATCTCCAGTATTCATAGTTTCTCATCCGTGTGACATTTCAAACTTGAAAACCCAAACTTTCCTCCTATTTCATTTATTTCTATTCTTTTGGCGCCTTGCTGCATTTTTCTTTTTCAATTTTCCAACCGCTTTGCCGTGCGAATAACTCAGCGGTATATAAGCAAAAGGCTGTGGCATTCCAGGTCTTTGTACATCTCCTGCTGCTTTAGACGACTGGAACTTGGCACCAGTCTCTACTAGTTCGGACTTTTTATGTCGCTTGTGTTTGTCTCCCATTTCTCTTCTGCCACCAACTCCTCCTCGCTTCCGTCCACTATTACTAGTATTCGACCGAGATAAGGTCGAGTCCGACCTTTTGGCGCCTAGTGCATTCCATCGAGCCTTGTCTTCTTCTTCTTCTTCTTCTTTGATAATAATTCTACCAGTCTCTGTGTACTGGACTGTTTCCTTTTCTCCTCTTCTGGAATTCTTCCTTGTGACAATATGGCTTGGACCTTTATGAGAAGATACCGTACCCAGTATATCCAAAGGCTCCTAAACATCAAGTAAGTACATATATATCTATAGAAATGAAGAAACCATGGACTTGCCTCTTCAACATGTCTTTTCCTCCTCATCGACGATGCTCCATCTTCTTCTACGGAATGAATATCATCCTCCTCCTCATGTTCTTCTTCCATCGCTTCATCCCAAGTACTCGGCTCCTTTATTTGACGTTTCTTCATTCGTTTGCTTCGTTCCCATGTTTTTCTTACATGATGAAATAGCGGTTCGTGTTGTTTCGGAACGAGACATTCTAGTTTTTTCATATCACATCGACGCAACAACCTCTCTAAAATTACTTTGACTTTTCTTCTTAAATCTTCTTTTGAATCGGAGGATACATCCAGCAATCTTTGCATGATGGTACGCGCAACGACGAGTATATCTTGTTCATCGCGCAAAACAGTAACAGTCACCTTGATAAGATTTAATGCTGCACGAACGACTTCATGACTAGGATGTTGTAACAGAAGAGTTATTGGGCCAGGGTAACTTTGACTGTTGTTGGGCGCAAGTTCGTTGAGACAAGCTGCCGACGCTTCGGATAGGAGAAATAGTTGTAGTATGATTTGTTTCAAACTTGGGTTGACTACAATTTCACCACGATATTCGAATAGAATCCTACCAACAGTATCCATCGTTGCTGCCAACATTGTTGTCGATTTACCTGCTAGTCCCGCAATAATTTTATGAAACACTTGTTGTAGTCCCAACTGTTCTTGTTCTGCCAAATCGTCCGCATTTTCCACCGAGCAACTCATTCTATAACGTGCAACGGCATCTAAAATAGCTCGAAAAGCTGCATTTCTTGCTTTTGCCGATGGATCTCGAGTTGTCAATATCCATTCCACAAGTACTTGTGGAAGCACTTGTTTGAACTGTTCTACACTTAGCTTTTTCATACAAAATGACATGGCTTCTACTCTCCACGCTCGAGCACCAGCAGTCACCGAATTTTGAGCCATGATGAGTTTTTGAACGAGATCCCACATGTTCTGTGCACCAGTAACTTGTTGTAGAATCGGTGCATAAAAAGGATTGCTACTACTACTAGTACTATTATTCTTATCTGTCTTCAACAAGTCCAATAAAGCGCGATACGATTTCTTTTGCAAGGATCCATCGTGACTTTCAGCCAAATTTGATAATAAAGCTTTCAATAACAATTGAATCTCCGGTGTATCGAATGCAAGTACGTGCGATTCCATCAACGCTATAGCCAACTGCAACCAAATTCCTCTTTGATTTGCGATTCCGTTGGCTACTTTGGAATTCTCTTGCACTGCAACTGCATCCAGCAACCTTTTCATGATTTTTCGTAAATAAACGGCGATCACATTTGGTGAAGAAGAACAAACTTTTGCACCCAAAGTAACCGTTTCTATGACAAGGTTCCTTTTCTCTGCAGGACATTCGAACGAAAGACGAAACAATACAGCGAGTATTTCTTTCATAGCATTGGACAATACTGGAGATTGTATTTGCATAGCGCACGCACTTTCACATAAATTACGAAATCCACGAACGATTTCCATCTGTCCATCGCTATCCTTTCCTTTGAAAACTTCCATGATTGGTTCGCGAAGTTGTACTAAGCCTTGGTCTATATCGACAGGTTCCCTACAAAACGATGCAAAGGCACTCCATACAGATAACTGATACATTCTCCAATTCTTTGCTTCTACTTGCAGTCCTTGTTGCGTAGCTTGGTACACTTTTTCCGCAAACATCTTATACAATGGAAGAATATGCGTATGAAATAATTGCAACGAAGATTGTCGAGTATATTTGCATAATATATCCAACACCCACATATTCTGCAAAATATCCTCGGCACTCTGAAAACCTAAAGGAATCCTATGCAATAAATATTTCGCACCTCCATGTTTCAAGCACGACCCGAATACCGTCGACTCGAGGAGTTGTTGTTGTTGTTGCCTACTACTCGTATGTAGATCCGAATCTTCCTTTTGATGTTGCAAGTTGGTTCGAACAGATAACAAATGATCCAATATCTGATAGATGCTTTCCGACTCTTTGTCATCCGCAGAGTTGTTACTTTGGGCTATCAATGTCGCTAATAGCTGACTAAGAATCTCGCAAGCATATGTAAATACGGAAGAAAATCGCATAGTCGTTAGTTGACAAAAGAGAGCGCAAATGCGATTCGCAGTCAGTACAAAGGGAAACTTTTGTCCCAACATGACAATGAAACGAATGATAACTTGAGCAACGCGATACGGTGCTGCACTATGACTATCCAACCAAATAGAAGCTTCTAAGCTATCCAACAAACGTTCAGTTACGGAACAAACCAGAGATATATTAGGAACAATTTGTAGACAACCAATTCCAAAACTCAAGGACCAAACATAGCCTAAGAGCACAGCAAGACTCATTTTCTGAGAAGAAAAGTTGCCTTGTTGCAAAAGATGATTTAATATTTCAAGAATGTCGCTATCCGTTAGACGTCTCTGTCCAATCCAACTTGATTGTTTCTCTTGTGAATCCTGTTGTTTCGTACGTTCATAGTCAATTCGAAATACTGAGGAGATGACCGCATAGTTTAATTGCCACAATATGGAATCGTTACTCTCGAATAAAAACAATCTTTGCAACAATTGCATAATATCCTTTCGAAGGAAAAACGGAAGAATAACTTGCACAAGTTGTAAAGCGCGATAAATATGAGAATCATGAGAAGAGTTGAGGACGTCGTTCAACGTAGCCACTGTGGAAGAAGATGAGGTAGGAATAGCAACGATACCTCGTTCTCCTCCATACAATCGTCCCAGTAAATGAATCATATGCTTTCTAACTTTTGCTCCACAATAAATACTAGAAGATACTATTTTTTGGATACAACGTTGCACCAGAGGCTGAGACCAATCTGCAGCTCGAATTCGAACCAAAATATCGACGACAAGGTCACCAGTTTCTACACCAAACGCCTCAAAATATTTGGAGTCGAATAAACTATCGATTATTTCTAATATTTCCAAGCCTTTCTTCGCAACAAGTCCTGTGCTGCACTCTGAAAGGGCCAGACGCATCAGGATGAGAAAGTTTCTTATGCTTTCCGTTTTGCTGTCATCTACAACTCCTTCTAAAGTCTTTTTCAAAGTAATTTCACAGATGGTCAAATAAGCAACTGCATGTTGTGGAGAGCCTGATGGAATACTTTCACCGACTATTTGCAAACTCGTCTTTATGGACGTGCCATCGGGCAACTGTAAAACTGGCTCAAAGCAAGCAGGAAAGAATTTCTGCTGTTGTTGTTGTTGGCCATCCAATTGATGCAGTGGAACATTTGTTTGTTTTGCGTCTTCTTCTCCTGGTAAAGCTTTGTAAACATTGTTCAAGTCGGTAAAAGGCGCCACTGCGTCCATCACCGAAACAAAAATAATAATTTCCCGACGGAGATTTTCGATATTTCCTCGATGAGCACTAGTTCCGAAGAAGAGTTTATATCCAAAAAGAGGAAAAATAGACGTTTTTGGGAAGAAGATGAAGACGATGAGAGATATGTAACTGGCGAAACAAGAAGGGCAAACAAGTTTGGTGACTTGTCACGTCCAGTGAACTTTGTCAAGTCTTCCACTGAAGAAGAACAAGGACAGACAGGCAGCGATGACGAGAAAACAACTGTCAATAATGAAAAGAAAGCAACACAGCAAGAAGAAAAGATGAAATTGGATGAAGAAGAAGAAGAAGAGTCGGATGGGAGCGAGGTAGGCTTTATAAGAAGGAAACAAGGAAAAATACCGTCTGGTTCGCTACCCAGAAATTTTGGAGTAGTTCGTAAAGTGAAAAACGATTATTTATTTGCTTCGACGAATAAGGTAGATGGGAATAGAAAGCAAGCCGACCATGAAAGCTCAGTTACTTCTCAAGGAAACCAGCTTGGAAGTTGGGAGAAGTATACAAAGGGCTTTGGTTCTAAAATGTTACAGAAAATGGGATTTGCTGGGAGACTGGGAGCATATGAACAAGGTCTTTCGAAGCCTTTAGAACCACAAGTACGTCCCAAGTATTTAGGTTTGGCAGCTGAAGGATTCCAAGAAAAACCGAATGTTTTCAATAACATATCCACCTCTTCCAATGAAAAGAAAAGTGTGTCTAGTGTAGAAGAAACTCAAAGACAATCCACTGCAGGAACGAAGCGTTGGAGGAGGAAAAGAGATGTTGTGGAAACCAAAGAGACTAGACAGACTCCTGACGTTGTTATCGATATGAGAGGACCTGAAAGTCGTTTACTGAATAATGTTGCCGAGTCGTTGCAACAAGAAACACTAGGCACTCAGTCAAAAGTGTTCCTTCCAGAGTTGCAATATAACATTCGAATATTGAAAGACTTGACGAAAGCCAGTCTCGAACAGTCTTCAGAACAAATCAAAGTGGAACAAAAGCGAATGAGGTCTCTTCGCAGTGAACTGAATACTTTAAAAGACCGTCAATCAGCTTTAGAGGAAACAAAAAGTAGATTGAAGTCCTTTCTAGAATTGGTCAAAGAAATGAATGCAAGTATTTCTTTACACGAACTTATTTCTATTATTCGCAGAGCAGTAGAACGATATTCTGAGAACTTGGAAGAGAGTGGCATATTAGATGCACTAACAGCCTGTGCACAACGTCATCTCAATGCATATTTTGGAAAGGAAGAATATTATTGGACTCCAAAGAAAATACCCGAACCAGAGTGGATACAAGATATTGCCTATTTAGGAAATATTCTTGGAGGAAGAGATGAGTCTAAGATGTATTCTCAATTGTTATATCATACAATTATCGTTAGAATCAAGAGACATTTGGCTTCTTCCAACTTTGATGCTCAGCAACCACATGACTTGGTATACTTTTTGGAGAAATGTTATCAAATACTTCCCGAAGCTATGATAGAAAACTTGGCTGCAGATATTATTTATCCACGACTTGTGAAAGAAGTGGAGAGAGATAGTTGGCAAGTTTCTGAGAATCTTATGCCACATCATTGGATATTTCCTTGGTTACCTTTGTTAGGAAAACACAGAGTGGCACATTTGTTTGAATATATTTGGAGAAGAATTGGAAAAAGTATTATGACGAATTGGCATCCTTCAGAAAGTTTTGCCAGAGATATGATTGAGCCTTGGTTACAAATAGCGAGGAAAACTTCACTATCCAAACTATTTCATCGATATATCATTCCTCGATTGGAACAAACTCTGAAAGAAGAATTGGTCATAGAAATACCCAACAAGGATAGTGTTTCTTCACAAGGATTTTCAGTATTCTATTGGATTATGAGTTGGTATGGAATCCTTGAAAATGAGGCTTTGGCAGGAATTCTTTTAAAGGGTTTCTTTCCTATTTGGTTGGAAACCCTTTTAAGGTGGCTAAGGTTACAAGATGTAGATTGGGAGCAAGTAACTATTTGGTATGACTTTTGGAAACAAAAGTTCCCAGCAGAAATTCAAAAAATGAATAAGATTCGAAGAGCTTTTGATCTTGCTTTGGATGTGATGAATCGTTCCATGATGGGCGAAGATACGGAAAATATGGATATTCATCGTCGATTATTATTCTTGTCTCAAGTGCCTAAGAAAGTGGAGGAAGAAGAGGAAGCAGTAACAGCAACCATTCCGTTATCTTCAACAGCTTATGATAAGACAAGTTTCAAGGATTTGGTTGGTTTCTTTGCGGAAAGAAATGGAGTTACGCTCATTCCTTGTCATCATACTTATGGCTTTAAACAGCCGATGTATTTATTTGGAAATATTCCAATACGTTTAGATCATCAACAACAAGTTGTATATTATCAGTCATCTAGTAAAACAGAATGGAAACCTGTTGCGTTGGAAGATTTATTACAAATGATCAAAGGGACTGAACAGAAGCACGGGGCATCTCATCGAGTTGCATAACAAGTTTTTGCAGTGTTTTTGGTTCGACTCCAGAGTCAATTCTTTGCATAGCAGCAGCCAATCCAACATCTGCCAACAATTCCAAAGATAGGAAAGATGAAGAATGTGCTTGTCTTAGAAGCATAGCTAATATACCTGCTGTAAATGTGTCTCCTGCTCCAACTGCGTTGATAGTGCCTTTCGCCTGAAAATTGGGTCGAAAGACGGCCTTTCCTGGCGACAAACAAGGAAAACAAGCGATATTCTTTTCTATGACAGAAGGATTGGAATGAGTAGAAAGGAAAGCTCCACGTGGTCCCAAAGTAATGGCAACTAGGGCAACTCCCAACTGATGAAAGTAATCGGCAATACCTTTCACTTGTTGAAAGTTGACTTTCTCTTCCAACGGAAGCTGCGGATTACCAGAAGAATTTCTCTGCAAGTGTTGTAAATGTTTTCCTGATAGAACAATGGCTTCTTCTATATTGACATGAAATATACCGACATATTCGAGTGCTGCATGAACAATGCTTTCGTCGTTGGAATTGGCTCCATTCATATCCAACGCAACGGTTATTCCTAAACTACGAATAGACTGAAAATGTTGTGCCAATACTTTGCCTTGAACTTGAGTAACCATATGAGGATATCCGTAGTGATAGATGAGATAAGAAGGAACATCCTCACGAGGTGGAGGACGATGGCTGCTATTATTACCTTCCCATTGGTTTTTGTTCTCAAGTGCTCGTCTTAGAGTGTCATCCAGCAAGTCATCTACTTGAATAGTAGTGTTGGTACCTAAATGACTAAATGCTCCTCTTCCTCCGTTGTAATAAACGGGCAAGACAGATAGACATGTGCTTTTCGAGTCATCCACTTTGATATCACTCGTATCGATTCCTAAGCTTTCCAATTCCTTTATAAAGAAACGTCCATTCTCATCGTTACCAACCTAGAAAGCAGTCCATTTGGTTTCGTATCGTAGTTGATCAAAAGCACTCACTTTGGTAAGAACCTTTACAGGAACTCCAAGCAGAATAAAACCTTTGGCAGTATTATAAACGCAACCTCCAGGAACATGAGTATACTTTTCAAAGAATACAACGGATTCAGGTGTTTGTGGAATATCCGAGTTGATAAGTAAAAGGTCTACAGAGTGCATACCTGCACATATCACACGAGGCGTCTCTTTCATGTGCGTCCAATTGACACACGAGGGAACCAACGTTCAAGAGAAAGAGATATGCAAGTGGCAAGTTCGATCCGAGACTTGGCAGATACGCGAGTATTTATTGTTCCTATAGGAAACGTATCGAAAGAATTGTTAGAGCAATGTATTCAACAACTCAAAAGTTATGCAACCGTACGATGGAGTTCTCAACGTTGGAGGAGTCACTCGGAAGCTTTGCCTTCCAACGCTACAACGAGTCGTGAAGCAAGTGGAGACGAATCTCAGATATACAGATTCCAATTTCAACTTTGTTCTCAAGATAACAACAACAGTACGATACAGCTACCTAGTTCCGAGTGGGAATCCTTTCAACTTTCAAGACGGTGTTGGGGTGTCATCGGTATAGCTCAAGTTTCAGAAGCAAACGCAAACCAGCAAGTTAATGGCACCAAAATTCAGCAACAACTGAACGAAGTTTCAAAACAACTGAAAAAACAACAACCACTAGTCATAAAGTGTTTGGTCATCCAAGACGACAAAACAACAACAAACCAAACGGAACGAGAACTCCCACGTTCGGAAAAGATATCGAGCCAAGTAGAAGAAGAACTTACTTCATTGGATATTGCATCTGTAGAAGCAGAAAGTGTCAAGGATGAGGTGGAAAGTTCAAGTTCCTATCCGAAACAAGTTTCTAGAAATGATATGTCGACATATTCAGCTACTGGAGGTGATAGTTCAAGTGATGAAGATAAGTCAACTGTGAAAGCGCCATCAACTGTGGAAAATACTTTGGCAACCTCATCAACTTTGACAGTGCCAAGCAGGAGTAGTGGAGAGAGTAATAATTTGTCCATACCTTTGAAGTATGTCAGTAGGAAGCAGTTATTAGATTCCAGTTCAAAGGATTGGTTATCTTCGTGGTTGATATCTTTTGCAACAGATATTCATCAGTGTATAGATTTTTGGCTTCGTAGAATGATGACTAGTGCAGACTTGATAGTATCACCGATGGACGCCGATAAGGCAGCAGAGAAATTTTCCAAACTAGTGCGTAGAAGAGCGTCTCGGTTGGATAAATATTTTGGTGATTTTTATTTGATGAGTGGCAATTATCGGAAATCCTTTATGAAGTATTCTGCTTGTGCAGCAGCTGCTAGAGCGAATAGTGATTGGTTGTGGTTGGCTGGAGCTATCGAAGGAACATGTGCTTGTGCCATTCTATTAGGACGTGATTTTACAACACTTTCAGGAATCGCAAATGTCGTTGAAATCCAGCCTGAAAATAGGGATTTGATATCCCAAGTAATTCAACATTATGATGAAGTTTGTAAATTATATCGAAAGAAGAGAGCCTTCTTTATGGAAATGTTTGCATGTTTAAGACTTGCCAACTTTTTATCTGAAACTACTAGGCGGTCGGAACACTTGCAGTGGTTACAGAATGCAAGTGAAGCATTGGACAAGATGCCTAATCGGTATCCGAATGGTGTAGAAGAAGAAAAACGAACAAGATTACTTGGGTTAATAGGTTATGCATATTTACAAGCAGGTTGTTGGAGAAAGGCAAGTTTTTATTTTTGGAGAGAAGCAGTTGGATTGAGGCGCCAAGGAGATAGTTTTGCTGCTATCACGATTATTCAACAAGTAATCCGTTTATTTGGTGTAAAAGGTTTTCCTTTGGAGAAAACTTGGAATTATTCAGTTGTAGAAGGCAACTTCCCAACAAGTCGTCCGCATAATATGCAAAGCGAGGTTGTGGACGACTGGAGGATTTGGCCTTGTCTTGTACGTTTGGCTTTATTAGAAACTGCTTCTTCATCGAGGGCATCCGGTCATTCATCTCTTTGTCTATGGTCATGTTTTAAGGCTTTGGAAACTTCGAAATATATTTCTCCGTGGGACGAAATGTCTCCAGTTACTTCAGAAGATGCGAAAATTGTTGCCTGGATGCTAAGGTATCCATTATCTGTTCGTATAAAGGAGCCTTGCGGAAATTTTATTCGTGTTGTGAATATATATGAAGAGAAAGGAGAAGAATGCCAAGTAGAGACCAGCTTACAAGGATACGACGAAGATTCTCATCCTTCCTCACCAGCACCTCACAAGTCACCTTGTTCCTCACCTAAGAAGAGACTATCTTCCAATCCCTTTATTTATTCGCCTTTTATGAATAGACAGGAAAGCATTCCAGAAACAGTTGTATCTGATTCTTCTCGTACCGTATGTATGGAAAAGGGAGAAGAATACAAGGTAAGATTCCAAATGTCTCTCTCTATATATAAGTGTACTGTGGAATGACGCTTTGGTTGTTGGACTAGCTTGTATTT